>PVJS01004061.1:6970-71535 GCA_004027185.1 Glis glis
GAGAGAGAGAGAGAGAGAGAGAGAGAGAGAGAATGAGCAGCTGAGGCTGGGCGCGAACTGGGATCCTCCGGTCTCCACCTCCCAAAGTACTGGGATTACAAGCGTGTGCCACCACGCCCGGCTCTTAACATATTTTGTTATTGTTTGTGAACTTGATGTAGATAATGAATTTGACTGCCTTAGTTTAATGGTTAAAATTCCTCTTTAGAATTCCTTATGTGTAGTCCAGATGCTCACTTAGAGTGAAGGGCTCCAAAAAACCCTCAACTGAATAAGGATTAAGCAGGTAATTGTCTAGTGTGGTTTGAGGGGTGTTTATAACATCTTCCTGGCTCAAATGTCTCTTCTTCTACAGAAGCACACTTAAAATTCTTTCCATTGAATCTTTTCATTCAGATCAAGCATTGTGTCTACACAGAAATGAAAAACACGCCGGGCGTGGTGGCACACTCTTATAATCCCAGTACTTTGGGAGGCGGAGACCAGAGGATCCGGGTTCGCAGCCAGCCTCAGCTCTCTCACTCTCTCTCTCTCTCTCTCTCTCTCTCTCCTTAGTGAGGCCCTCCGCAACTTCATGAGACCTGGTTTCAAAATAAAGTATAAAAAATAGGGCCGGGGGCGTAGCATGGAGGTAGAATGCCCCTGCGTTCAATCCCCAGTACCGCAAAAAAAAAAAAAAAAAAAAAGAAATGAAAAACACAATTATAAGAGAGAACACATTTAGCCGGGCACAGTGGCATACACCTGTAATCCTGATTGGAGACCAGCAATGTATGGGAATTTGGCAAGAGTCTATTTCAAAAATAAAAAAATAAAATAGTGCTGGGTGGGGGTGTAGCACAGAGATAGAATACCCCTGAGCTATATCCCCCCAAACAAAAAGACAACACATTTACTAATATATGAAAGCATTAATGTAAAACAGAAACTGAGGAGGAATGGGGGCAAAAGACTGGAAGAAAATTCTAGTAGAACTAGTCTGGTTGAGAAGCAGAATGCTCAAAGATGAGAAAATATCTGGGAGTCCCAATGTGCTTTTATTGGAGTATTATTATTATTATTATTATTATTTTGGTTCTGGGGATCAAACGCAGGGATTCATATATGATTGGCAAGTGCTCTATTATTGAGCTACACACCCAATTCTCCTGCCTTTAATTCTTTTGATTTTTAGGAGAGCGTCTTGCTGAATTGCCCAGGCTAGCCTCAAATTTATATTCTTCCTGCCTCAGCCTCCCGAGTAGCTGGTGTGTGCCACAACACCTGGTGAAGAATGAGTATTATTAACGGGTGTTTAGGTTCTCTGGCAAATAAGAAATCCCATCATATGGTACATTACTAACAGCCTTTTTAGACATTCTTCTGTCTCTCACCTGTTTCCCAAATTCTTTTAACTTTGAAGACTCCTCTCTCACAAATTTAGAACATCAACTGAATCTTTCATTCCTTTCTGTTCCCTTTTTCATGTCTGTGGCTACTTTGTAAATATTTTACCCACCTAAGAGCCAATTCCTTAGTCATATCAATTTTGCTGGTTCTTGCAATTTCTTCTTTTTATTCATTATCCTGTTAACAGGATTTTGATGTGAAGCAATGGATCTTATATGTCTGATACGCAATGTATGTTTGATGAATAAATGAACTAAAACAATCATTTAAAGCGATAAATAGTCCAGTATAACATTTTAGTGACCTGATAATATGAACTTATGTAGTACTGAAAGGGATAAAATACAATGTGCAAAGGATTTAGCATAGTGCCTGGAGCATAGTTCTTTATGTTTTTACAGAAAGTTAAAAATCAAATGTTTTTTTCTCATATGTCGGAGCTAGAGAGAAAATAGGAAGCAAAAGGGATTTTAGATAATTGAGGAATGACCAGTAGAATAGTGGAAGGGAATGGGGGGAGGTAGAAGTGGAGAGGAAAGAGAAGAGTTGATGAAAGAAACAGTTCAAGTTGTGCTATGCCCGGGTATGATTGTATCACTACGAATCTCATGATTATGTACAAGGAAGGGTGGGTAGCGGGGTGGGACTTGAAGGGAAACTTACCAAAACCTGTGTGCATGACTATTTGTATGACTTTGAAAAATGCACCAATAAAAGTATTTAAATAATGAATTGTACTGTATTTAAAGTATACAACATGATGTTGTAATATAGGTAGTAAAATGATTAGTATAAAAGTTAACATATTCATCATTTCAGATAATTACCTGTTTTTCTTCCCTGTGGCAAGATCAGCTACAATCCACTCACTTAGCAAAAATACTGAATATAATACATTATTTTGAACTATATTCTTCATGTTGTACATTAGGATGTCCAAGTTGTTGATCCTACATAGTTGGTGCTTTGTATCCTTTGACTTGCATCTCCCTATTTCCTACAATCACCCATTCAGATTCCATACTCTGACTTTGGTAACCATTATTTATTCTCTATCTCTCTGTATTTGACCCATCTTTTCAATTCTACATACAAGTATATAAATGAAATTATGCAATATCTTCCTTTCTATGTCTGGCTCATTTCACTTAGCATAATATTCTCTATGTCTATCCATGTTATGGCAAATCTTTACTACAGCTTTGCGATATAATTTAAAATCAGAAAGTATGAGGCCTCCAATTTATTTTTTCTCTCAATATCACTTTAGCTATTTGTGGAATATGTGGTTCCATAAAAATTCAATGCCATTGGGATTTTGATGGGGATTGCCTTGAATCTATATATTGCTTTAGATAGCAATAAGGACATTGTTTATTTTGGTATAACTGATCCTTACCTAACAATAAATACTTTGAATGTAAATGGATTAAATTTTGTAATTAAAACATGTGCAGTGACTGAATGGATAAAAATAAATTAAAGAAATAAAAACAAGACCCATCTATATGTTGCTTACAAGAAACTCACTTCATCTCTAAGGATACACATAGACTAAAAGTGAAAGAATGGAATAAGGTATTTCATGCAAATGGAACCTAAAAGAAATTAGGAATAGCCATATTTATATCACATAAAATAGACTTTATATTAAAAGTATTAAAAAAGGACAAGGGAGGCTATTAAATAAAGATAAAAAAGTCAACTAAGCAAGAATAAATAATTATAAATATTAATGTACCTAATTTCAGAGAAAATAAAGCAGATATTTATAGATTTAAAGGGAGAGATAAATTCCACCACAATAATAGTTGGGGACTTTTATTACCCCACTTGAAGCACTGAGCAGATCATCTAGACAGAGAATCAACAAACAGCAGAGTTGAAAAAATAAGAAATGAGGGAAAAAATTGAGTCAAATTTCAGTAAGATTTTATTGTTGTTATGGTACTGGGGATTGAACTCATGGGGGTTCTACCTCCGAGCTAACCCCAGCCACCATATACATATGTATATATATATATGTATATATATATATACATACATATATGTGTGTGTGTGTATACATATATATATATATGTATAGCAAAATATATATACCAAATATATATCCCCAATATCACCAAATAAATCCCCAATATCACCAAATATATTTGGTGATATTGGGGATTGAACCCAAGGTTGGTATACCACTGAGCTACATCTCCAGCCTGATTTTATTCTTTTATTTTGAAACAAGCCTTGAACCTGTGATCCTCCTATTTCAGCCTTCCTAGGATTATAGGAATGTGATACAACACCAGGCTTAAGTAAGATTTTTTATATGTTTTTTCCAATTCATATCCTGGGACCTAGATTTCACCTTGTCCTTTGCACTGCCTTTGAGAAGGCATTTGCATAATTGCATAATTTCAATAAACACATTTTTAACTACTTAAGCTTTTGGCCTTTATAACATCAGTATAAATATTATAGGAATTGAGGTAACCATTTACAAAGAGAAATAAACCTGGTTGTGCCTGTGGGTGCAGAATCAATTTTAGAGACAAACAGAACATACCCCCAGCATGTTACCTTACTTCCACAGTAAAAATTATACGTTCTGAAAAATATTGCAAGCAGACATCTTTTCTTCATAGAAACTTTCCTTCAGGATAAGACTGGGGGGAGGGGTCATGTTACATTCTATACCTTTAGTAGAAAAATGTTCAAATAATAATCTTTTTAATTTATGAAATAGGAAGTATTGGTAAGATTTGGAGATTCATTTTTCTAGCCCCTTGATATCAACATTTTTAGGCATAAGATATTTAGGAAGGAAGTGTAGGCTTGTAAAAAAAAAAACATTTTAGTTCCAAATTTTCTATGGTCTAAATATGTCCAAGAAATCCTATAAATTGGTACTGAGTACCTTCATATTAAGAGATGATAACTCTCTTCTCTCTATAACATAATTCTTATAAGAGAATATTTCAATGATCATTCATTGAGAAATTGTTTTACAAATGCAAGTTAACATTTTATTACTCTTGCTAGTATTTTATCATTTCCAATTTTGCCATATAACTCTATATGCTTGTTTCCTACAATCTTAATAGTCATAAATTCCACTCTACATATTTTAAACTAATGCCAATAACCCCAAATTTGTGTCTTTAGCTGAAATCTCTCCTGATTACTAGATGTACATTGCCAACTGCAGATTTAACAGATCCACTGAGATTCCTGATGTGTCTCATACTTAACATGTTCAAAACAAAATCTAATGCCTTTACTCCAATCTTTTTCTATCCCTATCATCTTCCTTGTAGTAGACTGAATTGCAAATTGCCAGTTGGTTCTGGTTAAAAATCTTCAAACAATATTTTGTGAGTTCTATAATACTGTTAAAATTTTTCCTGTGTTGGTCATTCAGAGTTGATTTTTCCCAGATAAACAATATCTGTTCACTTAATTGTTTAAAGGTCTTTGTCTTATGTTTTTCTCATGACTCAGCTGGGTTTATGGGTTTGGAGAGGAAGATTACAGAGGTTTAAGTACTATTCCATGACATCAGTGATCTGTGTGATCAGTATGGCTTCTCACTATTCATGTTAACCTTGACAGAATGGCTGAAGTAGTGTTTGTCTGGTTTCTCTTCTACTCCCCTTTATATACAGTACCCGCTGTAAAAAGATTGGTATGCACAGTCCATGAGTAGAGATTTATGCTCACCTCTTTAAAGGCAAATTATCTAACTTAATTATTTGCAAATTTTCTGTACAAGAAATATCTATCTGTATATCCATCTGTCTGCTCATTTATGTCCATATATCTATTCAGCTATTTTTCAATATGGACTAATAGATATTTATTTTTACATATTCTGTTGCTCAAACTGTTATATTTTATCACCTTGATCCACCTCATAAGCAAGGAAGACAACTTGCATTTATTCCCCTCTATAATTTTTCCTTTTTTTGTCAGAGAAAGCCAGTATATTATTTTGGGAACTATTTTGAACTTTTTGGCTCTGGGCTATATTAAATCCATCATCTGATTGGCCTTCAATGGAGAAAGACCTGCCAGTATATTCCTTGAAGACTCCCAATAAAGCCCAGGGTTTTTTGTTTGTTTGTTTTGTTTTGCTTCACTTTGTCTCATTTCCTTATTTATTTTTATTTTGGCCTAGGTACTGTAGTAGTTTTCATCATCTTACTGGTTCAGGAGAAGGAAAGAACTGAATTAGGTGGCAGAAAGACAGTGAACAGCACTGATGTCCCATGACTGACAATTGGTACTTGGAACAAATGTTCAAACCTAAAACTTTTTATTTTCCTCAGCATCATGTATTTAGAAAGTACCCTTTATACTCACTGTGCAGATATTTCAATTTCTACTCACTTTTTAATCCCTTGAAATTTGGTTTCCATTTCACCATTATACTAGTACTGGACCCCCCCAAATTAGTATTTCTCAAATGCCATATTAGTGAAATCCAACATTTTAACAACATATTCTGTACATAATAATCCAAGTCTTTGGTGAGTTTTGCTTTTATTGGGAACACACTAAATTTCTTCACCAGAAGTTCTGGTCAAGTCGCATAGGGGGCTCATCTGTGAATCACCTGGGCCCACACGTGCTTCTCCTTGATATCACTGTGCATCAGCAACGAAGCTGTTCTTCTGGTAATCTAAGTCAATATTCTGGCTAGGACTTGGACCCCTTTCTCTGAACACTGGTCCAGCTATGTAAGATTTTCAGCAAGGGGCAATATAAGCTCCAAATTTAATTGAACATCTCCTTAAAAAGACTGCAAAGTTTCAATTCTTGAATAAAATACGTTTCAAATTATTAATTAATATAAAGTATTAATTAATTTATTATTATAAATCACTAGTCATTAAGCTTCAAATTAATTCATAGTATTAACTAATCAAGTTATTAATTATTATAAGCTTTTATCTATTTTACATTTTAATAAGTCTTACCCTATATTTTAAATATCTGAGCATATACCTTATTTCCTTTACTGGTTGAAAAATTATTTAAATTCAATCTATATGTTAACTAATAGCATGTGTTCCATGACATAGGATCAATATTTATCATTCTAATTGATCATTAAACTAAGTTGTTTCTAGTTAGCATATTTGTTGTTAATAGGTTTTTTTTTTTGTACTGGGAATTGAACCCAGTTGGGTTTACCTCTGAGCTATATTCCTTTTTACATACATCTTACCAAGATAGTAAGAGACACATGTAGGTTCCCATAAGTCCTCGTGGGTTTTAGTGTATCTTTATGGATTACAGTTCAGTTTTTTCCTCTCTTTCGATTAATCCAGCTGTGCTTTCTGACTGCAAATACAGTTGAACCCTAGTGTTCAGACCCAGATACAGAAACAACATCCTTACACAGACTTTACCACCAACAATCAATAGTGCAAACTCTAGGACAACCACACACGGACACTCAAATCACAAAGAAGCACAACAGGTATGCTAAGAGAAGAAGAAATGGAATCATAAATATCTGATGAAGACTAGAGAAGGCAGAAAATAAAGAAAAAACAAAAAAATAAATTGCAACACATAGTGAACAGTTACGAAGTAAATATTAATCCTGTCACAATGTTTGTTTAAAAAGTCAGTGGTCCAAATCCATCTTTTAAAGGAAAGAGATGATCAAATATATGAAAATATAATAGCAATTTGGTCAGTGCCTCTGCATCAGAGATCTGACTCTTCTTCCTCACTGATTAACTTATTCAATAGGTCATATGTTTTCAATATTGTTTCATTAATTTTTATAGATGTATCAACCAAATCTCTAATTTTAATAATAGGGGAAATAGCCAGGTGTAGTGGTGCACTCCTGTAATCACAGTACTTGAGATGCTGAGACAGGAGAATCAAGGCCAGCCTCAGCAACTTAGTGGGACCCTCAGCAACCTAGCAAGATCCTGTATAAATAAATAAATAAATAAATAAATAAATAAATAAAGGGTTGGGGGTATAGCTCACAGGTAGAAGCATCCTGGATCCCCAGTCCTCCAAGAAAAGGGGGATTATGTGTGAGGGGTGCAATGAAATTCTCTGCATTATCTGCTCTGTGAATCTGAAACCTTAAAAAGTCCTATATACACACAAACACTCATATACACACACACATTGAGCCAGTTCTTGGAAAGTTGGGTAAGTCAGCTCTTCTCCAAACTAGAGCTAAAACTGCACCCTGAGCCGATATAAGTGATAAAGAAGCAGCCAAAAGAAGGAGCCAAGCATGAGCCAATGTCAGTCCTGTTGTCATTGTCTACCTTTTCTTCCCTCTTCTCCATATGTTGATTTTCTGGAGATACCAGGCTGCTCTGCCTTCCACCATCATCCCAAGATGTGATACTTCCGTGGTTGGTAATCCTCTTCCACACTCAGGATATTTGGGTTGTGTGGCTGGGAGGGCCCAGGGTCTGGAGAGGGGATTGAGGAAATATTTTTGCTTGTATTGACCTCCGGTTACTTCATTTGAGTGAAAATTCAATTTAGATTTTCCATAACTTCTATGCAACTTTGTATTTCCCTATAATCCTCTTATAATGTGGCAATTGTTATTTGACATGACAAAGACAAAGCATCTTTTGGAGCATGGGCGTGTGTTTGTGTTGGTTTTCCTTCATTATTTTCTGAAGATGTTCTTTATACTTCTCTGGACGTTTGCCAGAGAAGGGACTTTTGCCCTTTTTATATCAACGTATGATAGCAAAAATAATATTGTAGCATATCTTTCTTTACAGAAAAAGTGCTGCTATATTTGCTTTCTTTCTGATGTAGATTGGGCATATCCTTTTTTTTTTGCCATTTTAGTCTTGGGACCACATTGGACTGAGATGTTAAGGGTGATTCTCAAGAGCCCTTCCAATTTAGGGATTGATTAAAGTCAAATTTTCATAAGCAGTTTCCCAAAATATCTTCTGACTTTGATTTGATGTGTACCTGCCATTTTCTTCCCTTAGTCATACCATAGCCAATATTCACTGAGCAGCCCACTCTTCTGCAGACAGTATCTACAAATTGCTGAATCTGGCACAAAATGACTCATTGCCCATTGCCCGTTAAAGGGACTTTATATTCTAGATAGGAAGCTGACGATACGCAGATAGATACATGTATGGATTCTAATGCAGGGAGTGACAAGTGATATGGAGAAAGAAAATTGAGTTTTAGGAGCAGATGAGGGCAACAGGGGACGCAGCTCAGTGCCCAGTGGTCTCTGAGGAGACAGCAGTTGATCAAAGACTGGTTTGGTAAGCATGAGTGAGCCACGCACAGGCCTCAGTGTGTTCTGGGCAGAAGGAAACTATTAGAAAGATTCCAAGAAGAACAAAATTATGTCATATGCAGGGAAATAGAGGGAACTGGAGAGTATTATGTTAAGTGAGATTAATCAGTTACAAAAAGTGAAGGGGCAGATGTTCTCCCAGGAAAAAATTGGGACACAGGAGGGACTTCAGACAAAGGAGGAGAAACCTTAATGGAGTGAAAGAGAGGATCTAACGGAGGGGGGATGGAGACTCAAAGAGGGTAAACCTCAGTGGACATGATATACATACACAAATTTATCAGTGCTAATCAAAATGTCATGCACAGGGAGAGGGGAGGGGAGGGAGTGGATGGGAGCTGGGGGAGGCTCACCGAGGGCTGTGTGCATGTCTGCCTCTATCACTCTGACCTTCATCATGATGTATGATTACAGTACACCAATAAAATAGATAAATAAAAAATATTCCAGGGGAGATCTTATATGAAATATTTGGCTTCTATGAAAAACTAACAAACTAATAAAGCATTTTTTTTTAGCAAAGGTGTAGAGGAGGTAGCCAGTGGCTAGATCATAGAAGGACAGGAAACATGATCACAGTGCTCTCCAGTATTTGGGTATCTTGCTGAATAAGTATGTGATGTCAGATTGTCACTTTGAATTTCAGTGCCTCATCTGTGCAATCAGTCAACTACCACTACATATTTATTGTTATAAGTCCAAGGTAGGCATGTCAAATGAGAACCGGGTGTCAAGTGAGGACCAGGTTACCTTTGTATTTTCCTCCTTGATCTCAGTGATGGTTACAGGGATATGTTCCCTTTGTGAACACAAATGTGTGATTATGCCCTTTTCTGCCTGCTATATTTAAATAGAAAGATAAAAATATTAAACTGTTTAGCAGTGTTCTTATAAAACAAACAAGATAACATGCGGTATATGTGCACGTATGTGTGTGCGTGTATGTGTGTGTGAAGCAAAATACCCAGTATGTGTTGGCTGTAACAAATGCCATTCTTAACCTCGTGTGTGTGTGTGTGTGTGTGTGTGTGTGTGTGTGTGTGTGTTTATGTGTGTGTTACTGAAGATTGAACTCAGAGGGGTTCTACCTCTGAGCTACACCCCCAGCCCTTTAAATTTTTTGTTTTTAATTTTGAAACAGGATCTAGCTAAGTTACCACATGCTGGTATTGAACCTGCGATCCTCCTGTCTCAGCCTCCCAAATACTGTGATTACACTTGTGTACTACCTTGCTGGCTGATCTTTTTTCTACCTACTTTTTTTTCTTAGCCCAGCAATCTTAGAGATTTCTTCTAGTTTACATTTGTTTCCAAAAGAGCTGATTATAAAGTAAATAAATTTTAGAAACAAACAAAAATGTTAATGTGCTCAGTGATAAAGAAAACAGCAAAAACAGAATAAAATGTTAATATCCTACCACTAGCAGCTAACCGATGCTCATACATACCAGAACGTTCTGGTCCTCCTCTCCTTTTCCTCTAAGACTTTTTCTTCTGAGAATACTTCCATCTCATTTATTAGATATATTTATTTACTTTTTCTACCTTCTTCTAATTTTCTATTTAATATTTGTAAATTAAAAAAAGCTAGGGTAGCACTAAGTACATGTCGACTCCTTAAAGAAATGAATGTGAGAAAAAACTGTCTATATCTTCAAGTTAAAAATGTGCCTTTTGCATTTCTGGTTTTTTAGTCCCTCAGTATTTCTGAAATACCTGTTTTCTCTTGCTTTTGAAAATAATGCTGTGCTTTTGTTGTTCTTGTTTGTTTTGATCTTTAGATTGGTTCAGTTCTGGGGATTGATCCCAGGTGTGTTCTACCACTGAGCTACACCTCCAGTCTTTTTTATTTTGAAACAGGATCTCACTAAATTGCTGAGGGTCTTGCTCAGTTGCTGAGGTTGGCCTCAAACCTGTGGTCCTCCTGTCTCAACTTCCCAAGTATTGGGGTTACAAACATGTGCCACCATGCCTGGCCCTGCTTTTGTTTTTATTCTTATACTTCTATCATTTAGTGGGATTGGGAAATCTATCATTTTTCTTTCTTTCTCCCTTCCCTTCTGCCATCTCTCTCTTTCCTCATTCTCTCTTTCTCTCTCTCTCTCTCTCTTCTCTTTCTCTCTCCAGCTCAATCACTCTATCCATTCTTCCTTCCTTTTAAGTGTTTGTAACTGATTTCATTTGGCTATCTCTTGATGTCACTTATTTGGGTCTTACCTTTGAGTACCATAACACACGTCCTTACTAGTAACTCAGAATGGAAGGAGCCTGTGGCTTGCCTGAAAACTTCTCCTCTCAGAACTTGTCCTCACTTGTAAACTCCTTCACTTTAAGAAATCATCCAGTTCCTGAAAAGCCTCCTTATGTTACTTCCTTGAAGAATCTCTGAGCTGGACCCATAAGCAAGAAAAACTGTATATTCACTTAACCTAACTTAATACCATTTCAGATTCATCTATGTGATGTTTTCCATTGGGACAGGAAGTTAATAAACCTCATTGTGATTGCAACCTAGCAGGATACTTTACTTGCAGAAGGGGAGTTGTGCAGTTTGCAGGAGGTACTGAGAATCAGCACTAAATCTTCACGACATGGGCTCAGTCCATTGAGTCTATCTCTCAAGGCCATTCCATCAACAAACAGTACTAGCTTTGGTGGTCAAGTTTTAAGACATTGCCTGGGTCTCTGTTAAAGGCAAATATTGAGGTCCCTCTGAACTCCTTATAGGAAAGGGATAAGTTTATTAATGGATTTGAACTGTACTGGGACTCTACAACCCACAAACCTGGTCAATATCAAGTAATACTATGTAACTAAGTCCTTCTGATTCCAAAGTATGAGATAGAAAACAATGGAATGTGCAAACATGATTTAATAGACCCAGAAACAATGTAACTCTTTATTACATACAATAGAACAAGGATATGGGAAAATCCTTGCTGATGGTTATGTATGTCAAGTTCCCAGTAAAGACTGATTGGACTTGCAAACCATAAAAGGATAGATTCATTGGATGTTTTAGAGACAAACTTTCAACACATATAGGTAACCTTATGAAGTATCATAGAACAATTTAGGACATTGTCGGTTTGGTTTTATCATATTAGGTCTCATTTCAGCCCTAGGCTATCTTCACTAAAAGGGGCTAACACAGCCCAGATGGCAGAACCAATTGCCCTAATTAGAGCTGGTCACTTGGCTGAAGACAAGAAATTTATATAACACAGAAAATAGCTAAACTTTTGCCCAGGATTTTGTGATGTTTTGGAAAGACCAAAACAGAGAACCCTATCATATATGGGCTGGGGCCTCCAGGCTGAAGTCCTCCTCTCCCTGAGACTGTCTCATCTTCTTCAAGGTCAAACTCTAACAGGCTGAAAGCCTGAAGCTGAAGTCACAACTAGTGAGAGCTGAAGTTTTCTTTTTAAGCAGAAAAGTTTGTGAATCTCGGGCAGAGAAGATATTTGAGGTTCAAAAGGGGTGCTTTTCAGAGTTGAAGGATAAGGAAGTTTTTGGAAAAGGAAAAGTGTCAGGTCAGCATTAGGAGCAGGTTTCACTGTTTAGAACATCAGACTTCAGTTTTAGATTCAGAAAAGGCCTCAAACTTTCAGGGTCATGATGTGGTAACACAAAACATGGAGAGAGAGGAATAGCAAATATGAATAGCAAATTCATTTGCTTGCTTTTCACTGAAGAATTTAAGGATGCTGATCAAAGAGAAGGAGGCCTCAGGTGGATGGAGTAAGAGGCCTCAGAATGGAGGAGGACGGAGCTCGAGTCAGGGCAAAGAGAGGCTTCCTGGGAAGACGTAGAGACCACATTAGTGTGAATAAGGAGAGGTCTCACCTCAAAATCATAGGATTGTGCCAAGTTTACTATAACGATATTTAAAACTTTCATAAACCTGCACAATGGATTCTCAAATGGCTAGGAAAACCCTAAGAAACAGGGAGTGTCCAGCCAGGAAACAAAAGGAAATGGGGTGCTCCCTGCCACCTCCCTTTTAGTCTTTCCCTCCCAATCACTGGCAATCAGCTTTGGCACATGGAAAGAGCATGTGTGTATACATTTGGGTTTAACATGCCAGAGCTTTAAGAAATACTGAGAGAGACAATGTTCTACAAACAAAAGGACTGAAATCTAAAGGATCAATTAATATAGACAAAACTTTAGAATCTTAATTACTATTTTCATGGAGATATAAAAGAAGCTTGCAACAACAAAAGATTACTAACCAGTGCTTTTGAGATTCAAAAACACAAAAGTTTCTGTGACTTGGAGAATGGGAATAGTTAAGGAGATAACTAACGAAATAGAAGATCAAGTGGAAGATTTGCAACACAATGTGAATCACCAGACAGAAGAAATTAAAGGACAGCAAAAGACTTAGAGAAGAGTTTAAGATGTTTCAACATTTGTCAGGAATCCAGAGACAAAAGGAAAAAAAGAAGTGGAGGAAGGAAATAATTAGGAAAAATTTCCAAAGTTCTAGAAAAAAATTGACTATTAAGATTTAAATTTCTCAGTAGAGCATCAAGTAAGATGCATGCAAATATATTATTCACGTCTAGCCATATCCTAGTAAAATTTTGGACTCTAAGATAAAAGAGAGGGTAATAAATTCTTCCAGAGAAAGATAAAAAGGTGATATCCTACAAAGGAATGAGAATCCTATTGGGAACAGATTTTTCATCAGACACACTAGATATAAATGAGGCAATATCAGAAAAAAAGTTTTAAGCCTAGAATCCTATACTAAACCAAATCATAAATCAATTTGGAGGATAAGTCAAAGGCATTTTGTTATATTTGGGGATTGGGGATGAGAGGGAAGAAAGTTTATAGATATTAAAAGATCTTGGTAAAATTGTAATAGGCATATTCAAAATTCAATAGTAACTATAAAAGCTTACATAGGCCAGGTGTGTTGGTGAATGTCTATAATCCCAGCTACTGAGGAGGTTGGGACAAGAGGATTGCAAGTTTGAAGCCAGCCTGGACAACTTAGTGAAACCCTGTCTCAAAAGAAAAAAAGAAAGTAAGAGCAAAGCTCACATAAGAAAAAAATTTCCATATTAAGAAAAACAAAAAGAAAGAAAGAAAACTAAGGCAGAGTAGAAGGAAGCAGATAGGTAATAGAAAAGCATAGATAAAGTTGGCCTAATTAAAATCTATCAATAATCAAAATATTTTAAGGATAGAAACAGATTGTGTGTTTTTTATAAAAAGATCCAGCTGCATAATAACATGAAAAACATACCAAACTAAATGATGATATAATTTGAAAATAAAGAAAAAGTAAAAATAATATACCAGGATGTGGTGATAAAAGAAAACATGCATAGCAATATGGGTGCAGTATAAGATATAAACCAATGCTCAATGGTGAAATGATTCCAGGAATGGGCATTCAGTAAAGAGTAAAATTAAAATGGGCATCTGGTGAAGGAGTGTCGAGATGCCTGCATGCTATTTTAAAGGTTGGAGCTCACTCAGAGGAAGGGTGTCATAGAAACTAAGAGAGTCTTCTTGCTCATTGTGACCGGCAGATGGTCTTTACAAAGGCATTTGTTCTATGCTACCCCTAATTCAAGATGCGTCAGGGTTCATAGATGCTTTGACAGAATCCAAAATTGACCTTGAAATCAATTCTCAGTAAAGATCTGGATTTAAACTGCAAAGATAATCTCAGGGATTCCTTTGACGGCCACCTGGTAGTGCTAGAGGATCTCAAGTAGAACCTTGCAAAATCCCTCCCTGCTGTCACCTACCTAAAATCAATTGGTCATCATTCTTCACTCACACTAGTGGGTAACTGTGACAAATTTGCTAAGAAGGCCTCCAGCCCCTACCTCACCTGTCAACAATTTAATCTTTTTTTTTTTTTTTTTTGCGGTACCGGGGATTGAACCCAGGGGCATTCTACCTCCACGCTACGTCCCGGCCCTATTTTTTTTATACTTTATTTTGAAACCGGGTCTCATGAAGTTGCGGAGGGCCTCACTAAGGAGATAGATAGATAGAGATAGAGAGAGAGAGAGAGAGAGAGAGAGAGCTGAGGCTGGCCGCGAACCCGGATCCTCCGGTCTCTGCCTCCCAAAGTACTGGGATTACAAGCGTGCGCCACCACGCCCGGCTAACAATTTCATCTTGATAAATTTTAATGTGGGATGTGTGAGAGTCAGAATATCAGGCCTCACTTGAACACAACAAAAGAGCTTTATATAATTAACCTGTACTATGAGTTTTTTTGTTGTTGTTGTTCTGGGTATTAAGGACAGATTAAAGGTATTGCCTATCAAAGAGCTGTGGTTCTTATAGAAGAAGAATAGTTTTTCAATTGTGTATTTCCTACCTGGGTGTCTCAGGCCACATTTTTGGTGATTAGAGGGAGCATTTTACTGAGAATGACATTAAATAGTTCTGCAATGCATTGCCACTTACTCAAACATTCTGCAGTTTATAGTATCTCCAATACTCAGGCAAAGGAGAAAGAACAGATGGGATTCTCAAAGTTAGCCAAGCTTTCAAAAACACTTTTTCTGGCCCAAGTTCTTGTACTTGAATTCAAGGGAGTGACATCAGTTCCCTTTTCTCCTCTGAGTTGGCAACAGACTCACCCATGCAACTAGGAATGACCAACTACCACAAAGGGCTCTGCAGTGCTCTCAGTTGTACCATCAACAGGTGTGGACATTTTTGCCTCAGCATTTTCCCAAGCAAACTTCAGAAGACCTAAAACATGGGGATTTGACTTCCTGGAGCCATCATCAAGAAACACAGTCTTTGATCCCTGATAGAAATGACTTTATAAGATACTTTGAGCAATTGAGCCAGCAGTAAAACCCCAAAGAATTGATCCTTGCATTCCTGTCTACCAATTAAAGAGACACAAATCTCTCTGGACAAGACCTACAGAGTCTGGACCGGAGACCCCAGACGGAGAGTTGGTGACAGTTCTCTGAATGCGTCAGGAGCCCAAGCACTTCTCAATGCTCTCCTGTAATCAACTACTCAGTGATATAAAGCTGGCACATTACACCCAAGGTCTTCAAAACATAATCACCAAATGCTTGGAGACCCAGATTAACACACCCTCCATCTCCTACACTCTCGTTTGTTTTTTTGCATCTTTCTTTCTTCTTTGCCCAGTTTACATTCATAGACTGCTGACAGCATAGAACTTTGTGGTATAACCTTTGCTAAAGACACTTCTAAAAATCATTGCTACGTCCTTCTTTACTATTTAAAAAAGTGTCATGTTAGTCACACGGACTGTACCTATAGTGCTGCGCCATAAAGATGCTGAATTTTATACCTATTACCTGGAACTTGGTGTAAAAATAAAATTGATATCGGTTTCCACTGAACTTTTCCATAGCTAAAATATACTGACATTGTTAACTCTAACATCTAAGCACGTAACAAGTGGATCTTAATGTCAGAGGAAGAAAATGTTTCTGCAAAAATAAGTACGGTACTGTCCATGGTAGTTGGGAGCACAAAGGGATTAAATAAAATATTTGGGCTATTGTATCATCATCTGTAGTCCACTTACTCTACCCAGAGATTCCCCTTCTGGCTCATGAGTCATTCCATCCCATCTAAGTAATTTGCTTTCCCAGGAAGACAGAACTGGCATACTCTGTCATATTTAATGACATAGATATCCCTGAAAGAGTCTATACCTGACTAAGATCCTATTTTATGTGGGTACTCCAAGCTTTTCTATACAAAAGTTTTCTGTACAAAAATGTTGCTTGATTTTTAGGTATACAAAAACCCTAAATTCCCCATGAACTGTTTTGCACTGTGTATGGACTCAGGAACTTAGAAATGAAACCAGCATAGGAAACTCAGAATTACCCAAAATTATCATTAACTCAATTTTATAGGCACCATCCAAGAAGTGACTCTGATAGTAAAAATTATAGTGCCCCAAAATATGGCCAGAGATTTATTGTGAACCTCAGTCAAACTGTAAATGATAATTCTACCAGTATCAAACATTGATGGACAAGTTCATATTATTTGGGCCAATTGAAAATGGGCAATCCAATTACTTTAGGTTTTCTATTAGCAAGCCAAGTCAGTGTCTATATTATTGCCAGAAGTTTGTGTTATACTTGTATTAGTCTGCTCAAACTTCCATCACAAAATCCCATATATTGGGTAACTTAAACATCAGACATTTGATTAGAGTTCTGGAGGCTGGAGATCCAAGATCAAGGCGTCAGCAGGTTTGGTTTCCATTAAGGCCTTTATTCTTGGCTCACAGTTGGTCACAATCTCACTAATTTGTCACATGATCATTCCTCTATATGTTCACAGAGATACCTTGAGCATATTAATATGTATTTTGGTGCTGAGAAGTGGGATGCTGCTATAACAAACTCCCAAACATGTGGACATGGCTTCAGAACTGAGCAATAAGTAAAGACTGGGAGACATTTGAAGTACATGATAGAAAAAGCCTAGATTGTCTTTATGGGACTGTTGGTAGAATTATAAACATCAAAGGAAATTCTAGTTTTCATAAACAGAATGTTACTAGAAATATGAACACCAAAATGATTTTGTTGAGGTCTCAGATAAAGATGGCAAATATATTAATGAAAACTGAAGTAATGGCAAATGTTTTATAAGGTGGAAAATAATTTAGCCAAATTGTGTTCTAGTGATGATTTGGGAAAAATAGAACTTTGTTTGTAATGAATTTGGTTATTTAGCTGGGGATATTTGTAAGTAAAGTGCTGAAGATGTCACCTGCTTAGAGTAAAATGCAAGAAGAGAGAAAGAAAATGAAGAAATTTTTAAGCAAAAGGAATCATAGCTTGAAGATTTGGAAATTTCCCAGCCTATCCGCATTGCAAAAATGAGAAAGCATATTCTAGAGGGAAGACCAAATGTGTGGTTGGACAATCACTCCAGAAAGAGATTACTCACAGATTTAATCAGCCATCTCAGCTGAAGCCAGGGATAGAGAGAAGATTATACCAGCAGAAACACTTCCAGGTGGAACTAATGGGGACAGAGGAAAATGGCTAAAATTAAAGAAGGCTGTTGCACTTCTGGGATTCTATAGTATGAGACAGTAGAAAGATATGACTGGAAATACGCAACTCTAAGGTGAGTCAGAGACCATCGGGGCTGTCACTCACATCTTAGGCCAGCTCACAAGACTGTTGCCTCCTCAGAGTCAGAGTGCATGGCTACCTGCTTGGGTTCAGCAGACTGCTCAGTGTTTCTGGGGCAAAATTGAAGCCCACTGCCTCAGGGATGGGACCATCGCTACAGCAAGGCGACCCCTTAGTGCTTTAGGAGTGAGACTTCCACAAGGAGCTGCTGGGGCTAGAGCGCCATTAGAGCCCCAGGGCGATGTTGCTGTCTGTGAGTTATTAGCAAGCCTTAATAAAATTTGCTTTGTTAGGTTTGAAGCTGCCACCCCTTTCTTTCACCTAACTTCTCCCTTTTGGAAATAGAGTATCTCTCCTGTATGTGTTCCTCCATTACATTTTGGCAGGAGATAACTTTTCTGATTTCACTGGTTCAGAGCTGGGAGGAATTTTGTCAAAGTGAATCATGCTCCTACTTTCACCCATTTCTGATTTAGAGGATATTTAGAGGAGCCTTTGAACTTTAGACTTTAGATTGATGCTGGCATGAATTAGGACTTTGAGACCGTCAGGATGGAGCGAATGTATTTTACCTCCAAAAAGGACATGAATTTTGGGAGTGTAGAGGGTAGTATGTTCTGGAATAAATTGTGTCCCTCAAAATTCATACGTTGAAGCCCTAAACCCCAGCGTGACTCTACATAGAGATAAGGTCTTTAAGGAAGTAACTAAGGGTAAATGAAGTCATAAGGTCAGGGCCCTAATCCAATAGTCTTGGCTTCCTTATTAGAGGAGGGATAGACAGGAGATATTCTTTTTCTTGAAGCTCAGGCACATAGGAAAGGTCAGGTAAGAAAGCAACAAAAGAGAGCTCTCTGCAAATCACAGAGAGAGACTACACCAGAAGCAACCTCTTCTAGCAGCTAATCTTGGACTTCCAGCTTCCAGAAGAGTGAGGAAATAAGTGTCTGTTCTTTATGCCACCCAGTCTGTGTATTTTGTTACAGCAAACCAAGCAAACTCATACACTTAGATAAATGCCGGTGTTCAGGGAAAACAATCCATCTCTAAACGTAAGAAAATGGTCATCTGGCTGTCCAAGCTAGACCCAAATGAACTCTGGGATATCTCTCTCTCTCTCTCTCTCTCTCTCTCTCTCTCTCTCTCCTCTCGGCATTATACAGTTCTAGGAAGTCTACAGATCATTTTGGTGTTAGTCCTGTGTGGCAGTTCTCGTGGGTGTATTCTGCAGAGTCTTAATGCTACTCTTCAGCTGCATGCATGTCAATGACCCTCCACTCCACAGAAATTAATTCAACACCCAACAGAAGGAACAGGAAAGTCAAGCCCTTGGCCAACACCAAACCATTGTTCCAGAGGTGGCAGTAGTGTCTAGAGATCACAACAGGGGAGTGCATATGAGTATGGCTGCTTTTGTGTCTGAACGACTCTTCTCATTGGTTACAAAAGACTGAGAATTGGTATTATCGCCCTCACCATTATGGAATTACAGCTTCAGAATGTGTGAGGCTTTCTCCTCCACTCAGAGCTTCTTTCCTGTTATGATTATTTAATAAACCAAACAACCCAAAGTCATATCCCAGTCCTGTCATGCTGCTCTAAGCACTTCGAGCCCAAATCATCAGCAGAAAACAAATAAAATGCTATTTCCTCTCAAAACAAATCTTTCCAGATTTGTCTGTGCAGCATTCCTTATTGCTGCACTAATTAATAAAACTCGGTTTGATCATATTATAAATGAATTCTTCCTTTTCTGCCCCAAAAGATGAAGGTTTTCTTCTTATTGGGGTCTTGTCTGTGAAATTAAAAGTCAACAGGCTATAGAAGGGTGAGCATAGGAATACAAAGATTTATTTTAAGCCAAGGAAAGATAGATGACAAAAACAGCTCCCCCCACACAGGCGGAGGGGTCCCCAGAAGACAGTAACCGTTGAAATTCTTGTCAGGTGAGCTTTTATACCTTCTTGTGCCCCCCATCTGCTCTTTGGTGATTGGTCGGAATTAGGTGTTGGGGGCCCAATGTCTTTTGCCCAATTTGAATCCTTAATTTGAATCATTATCTCGTGGACTGGTGGGCTCTAATCTCCTGGCGTCCCTTGTCTGCGCACCCTCCTCCCCATCCTTGTTTACACAATTTGTCCTCAGAATGCAGCCCAGGGAAGGGGCTGAAGTTCTGTTTTGATTTCCGTAGTCCCTGCCTGGTTATTGTTAACCGTATATCTTATTAACTCTCCTTATTTTTGTTCTTTACACAGATGGCCTCTTTTAACCCTTCCTGTTCCCAGGTCCTCCGCCCTGCCTCAATATCACGTTTTTAAACGTGAAGTGGGAGATTTCCAGTTTCAAACAACTAGTTTGGGGTTTAGTCATTAATTACTTAAGTCTCATTTTAAGCTTATTAAGTACTTTCTTTAGGTTTTGTTATTTTCAAATGTTTTAGTTTGATGTTGTCTCTGTTTATAAGTTGTGTGCTTGATATTATTTATATTTTTGAAATGTAATGGTAAGCATTATGAAATAATAGCTGGTATATTATAAATGTTTGGGGTGCTTGAAGATAAATTTAATGGCCTTTTAAGAAGACCAATGTATATCTACCCACCATTCATTCATGTACATCTGTATTCTAACTTATTTTAATAGGTATGATAAAATCTACCAAATAATACTGCTTTTCTTTGGTACTGGGGTTGAAGTCAGGGTGTTCTACCTCTGAGCTGCCCCCCCCAGTCCTTTTAATTTTTAATTTTGAAACAGGGTCTCACTAAGTTTCTGAGGGTCTTGATAAACTGCTGAAGCTGGCTTGGAACTGTGATCCTCCTGTCTTAGCCTCTCACATACTGGGATTACAGGTGTACGCCACTATGCCCCAGCATAATACTGCATTTTAACAGTTTCATTTAGAAATTTTTCAAGTTTGTCTTAAAGCTTTTTAAAGTTATAAACATCAGAAAACAGGAATTATTTTGACCAGACTAATTTTTTATTGAATTTTATTTTACTATAGTTCTAGTTTCCCTTACTGACAACATATTTTTTTCATAGATGCTATTTTCAACATTGCTAATGACAAATTAATCCCATTGAAAACTTTATTTAATTTCTCCAGTTAAGTATGTTTGCACATGATAACTGTGGCAGATGTGTTGATTGCCAAACCAACAGATGTCCCGTGTTTTTCTTTGATAAACACTCTACATATTACTAGGAAACAGAAAGTAAAGTATCCATTCCCGAGGGATATATTGTAATTGATGCAATCAATTATGTGGGTTTTTTGTTTGTTTATTTTTTGTGTTACAGGGGATTGAACCCAAGGGCATTCTACCCATGAGCTACACTTCCAGCCTGATTTTATTTTTTATTTGTGAAATTGGGTCTCCCTAAGTTGCTGAGGCTGGCCTCAAACCTGCAATCCTTCTGACTCAGCCTCCCACATACTGGGATTACAGGCATGTGCTATTTCACCCAGGTGATGCAATCAATTATGGTAATCTTTTGCCAGTTAATTTCAGAGACTGTCATGTAATCCAGTTCTCTAAATAAGGTGAAAAGGAGGTGATGCTTGCTAAATTCCAGGAAGAAGTTTTCTACTTGATTCAAATAAAATACACCTGTGAAGAGTAGTTCTCTTACTGATACTCTCAACTTATTTCATGTTTTTTTAAAATTATTGCATGATAACCTAATTCTCAGGGCTTTAGCAGCCATCTTGTTACCATATGAAGAAATACAAGAAAATTGGGTTGAATTTCATCAGTTGCCTTGATATCATTTAATATTGAATTAACTAAACCTTGATAATATATGTCTGAACTTTGTGGAGATTTTAGGTTCCATGGACTTCTTGTAATATAGACATCTTGTAAGTCTCAATTTTTTCATCTGTAAAAATAGAATATTAATAATATCTACCTTAGAGCACTATTGAAGAATGAATAAAATACAAAGTGCTAAATAAATGTCAGATCTTTCATTTTTTGCAGTCCTAGTGAAGTGTTATCAGGCATTCTATTATTCATTACCAGATTCACACACTGCACCCTTTGTACATGTACCAGGCTCACTTATTGGAAGCTATGCTAAGGACCTTATACTCTTGATAGGGCTTTAACATTTCATTTTATTTCATTTTATTTATTATTACTTTGTGATGTTGGGGACCGAACTCAGGGGTTTGCACATGCTAGGCAAGTGCTCTACCACTGAACTACATCCTCGCCCTGCTTATAGATTTTAAATGATTGCCCTTTCATAAATGTACTTTCATTTTCTGAAGGCCATTTGAAATATGTTCTTTTTTTGTTGAAAGATGATATTTCCAGCAAGGGAGCTCCAAGCAATGTAATGAATCTGGAGGGACATTCTGTTAAAGCGCAGTAACTATTAATATTCTTTTTTTTTTTTTTTGCACGATACCGGGGATTAAACCCAGGGGCATTCTACCTCCGGGCTACACCCCCAGCCCTATTTTTTATACTTTTATTTTGAAACCGGGTCTCATGAAGTTGCAGAGGGCCTCACTAAGTAGCTGAGGCTGGCCGCGAACCTGGATCCTCCGGTCTCTGCCTCCCAAGTACTGGGATGACAAGCATGCGCCACCACGCCCGGCTACTATTAATATTCTTTAGCAGAAGAGTTTATCAGATTCCTTAGTTGTCACCTGAAAAGCTGGAATATGGACAGAATAGAAATAGAATATGTGACAAGAAAATAAATATTCTATGTTGAGTGGAGACATGGCCACAAAAGTACCATACATGAGGAAGAGAATTTTGGGGACTTCAGTATACTATGGAGATGAAAAACATTTCATTCTATTGAGGATAATTATACACTTTTCCTTCTGCTTTTGCAATGATCAAGTTTTGGGGTTTCATGTAAGAAAAATGAAGAGATTTTAAAAAGGTTTCCTGATTTTTTTTTAAAAGAAGATCTATTTGTTCTCTTAAGTTTTGATACCAGCTGTAAGTTTCTGCTAGGTATGTCCTCTGTTTTGTTAGAATAATATCTCTAAATACGTGGTGTCTAATAGATGGCCACCCCTGTAGTCCCAGTATTTGGGAGGCTGAGACAGGGGGATCACAGGTTTGAGTCAGCCTCAGCAACTTAGTGAGGCCCTCTGTAACCTGGTGAGACTCTGTCTAAAAATAAAAAATAAAATAGGGCTGAGGGTGTTGCTCAGGGGTAGAAGGCCCCTGGGTTCAATCCCCAGTACCAAAAAAAAAAAAAAAAAATCTAAGTTGTGAAAGTGTGTTTCCTACCTTGATTAGTGGGATATCTATATTGATCCTCATGACATGATGTATAGGATAAACTGTGCTGGTGTAGAGTCAGACAATTAATCATAGGGAAACGAGGCAAACAGAAAGTTAATCTCACATTAAATTATGTGAATGTTCCTCATTCCATAAAGCAGGCTGAAGAACGCCGCACGGCCTCTGTGGCGCTTCATTCATCTTGCTTCTTTATAGAGGCCTATGCATAATTAAATCCAAGCGTAAGAACTTCCAGAAACATGTGACTAAATAAAACATTCATGTCATCTCATCTTTCTGATAACTTCATGAAAAGTTGTTGAATTAATTAGGCTGACTGTCCGCTGTAACGGGAGATATCTCTATGTGAGTCCTGGAGTCGTGACGAAGTCAGGCTGCTGCCGGCATTGCTTCTGAGCCAAGTTTCAACAGAATTCTTGCCTTTTCTCTTTTTCCCTCCCATGCATTTTAATTTGTTTGAAATGTGACAATGAAATGAGAAGGAGCTACCTTTGACTCTGTTCCAAACAAAGGAAATTTCCCCCCAAAAAAGAAAGAAAAATACACCACGGTGTGAATCTGAGCTGCACACTGTGCCAGCAATTTATCCATCACCTCTCAGTCCCAGATCCCCCTTGTTTGTCCTACAGTGCCATACTGCAGTTGTACCCTGTATGCAGGTCTCCATTTCAGCTCTCTCAATGTTCAGCTTTGCCCGTAGAAAGAGCTGGAGGGACACTGAAGGACGAAGGTGTCCCCTGCTTCTTCTGTGCTAATTTGGAGGAGGTAACAGCCAGCAAGTCAACAGTGGGAAGTCTGATAACACTAACCGCAGGGACCTCGTGAACTTGCTATGGTCCTTAATATCCAGAGAGTGTACTCCACCCTGCTAGCGCCTGCATGTTCTCTGGCCTGCATCCTTGGGCATGTGCTCTGGCCTGCATCTGCATCTGCAACTGCATCTGCAGTTTCTTCAGCAGTGGAAGGCTGGGATTCTTAGAAATGTAAGATGGAAGAAGGGAGATATTCTAAGTTAATTCCATCCCTGTTCACATTCCCTCAGCTCTAGGAATAATAGTACCCAGTTTTCTTACTTTTATGTATCTTACTATTTATCCATTTTCTACTTCTATGAGTCTTACAGTTTTCTTTTAACCACCTAGTTAATCATTCTGTGAGTGAAATATCTCCCCTTCATAGTCCGGGGATTGTTTTTATCTGACTTTCTGACAGATATGCATCGTTCATGTACAACTATCTAAATGCTTCGCAATAGGAAACCTAAATGTGGTGGTAGAAATCAAATTACTCATATTAGTGGAGACCAGGGCAAAAATCTTTTACTTTAACAGTATTGACTTGTAACAATACTACTATTTAAAACTGAACTTTTAAGCCTGGTGGTGCATGCCTATAATCCTAGTACTTGGGAGGCTGAGATAGGAGGACCACAGGTTTAAGACCAGCCTCAGCAATTTAGCAAGACTCTCAGAAAACTAGTGACTACCTGTCTCAAAATAAAATTTAAAAAAGTGTTGTGTGTATAGCTTGGAGGGATACCTCTGGGTTCAATCCCCACTACTAAAACAAAACAAAACAAAACAAAACAAAACAGCATCCTGAACTTTTATGCCTTCAATGAATGTTAATAAAAATTTAGTATATTCAAGAAGACTTATTCCAGCAATTAAGGGTATGTTTGTTAGTTTGTGTGCATTTGTAGTATATGATCTCTGAAGACAAACCTACCAACTCTTCAATTTCTTGGAGCTTCCATATACTTTGCTATACTTGCATAAATCTACCTTCTTTATCACCAACATATGGAAAAGGAGATTATGTTGAATTTTTCCAGTCTCTGTGACACACACACACACGTTTTGCAATTGTCCATTTAATTGTCTCATTTTTTACTTGACTTAGAATCACATTTTACTCCACCTACAGAAGACAAGCAGTATAGCTGGGTGTGGTGGCACACACCTGTTATTCCAGTACTTGGGACACTGAAACAGGAGGATCACATGATCGAGGTCTGCCTCAGCAGTTTAGTGAGATCCGCTGCAACCTAGCCAAGACTCTGTTTTGAAATAGAAATAAAAAATAAAATAGGGCTGGGTGTGTAGTTCAGAGGTAGAATGTCCCTGGATTCAATCCAGTAACACACACACACACACACCAAGCAGTATTTGAAAATAAGTGTATGTCAGGTGGACATGATAAATTGTGGAACTTTCAGTATTTTTATTGCTGCTTTTACTAGGTATATATTTCCCAAATGTAAAATCACAAATTACTTGTTAGGAGGATAGTAGTATATGAGTATAAATTGACTGAAGGAAGAAAAATTCTCCCCAAATTTCGATTCTGTTTACCACAGTGAAGGGCACTTACTAACTTCATGCTAAATGGTTTATCCTGAATTCTCCCTGTATCTTCTGTTGTACACCACTCCATTCTTTGAACTTCTTTAATCCTAACCTTTGTTTTATCATTTTATTCTAATTTATGTCACTCATTACCTACTTCCCAAATTAATGTCTTTGTTACTGTCCATACCCCACTGTGTTCAGTGACTAAAAGTTTTAGAAGGACAGTGATGTATAATGAACAAAACACCTCCTGATGTGGGTTTATATCCTGACCACTTCTTTACTAATATTTTATCTTGTCAGGTCACTTAAATGCTCTGAGTTTACTCTTATTTATTGATAATAATATGGTCCATGTGAAATGTAAATAATACTATAATTCTACCAAGATGACACTGTGTAACAAACAATCCCATAATCCAAGCAATCATTTGCTTATTGGCCCAAGCTCTGCACGTGCTCGGGGACAGCTGTACTTAGGACATGGTGGCAGAGATTCAAGTGAGCTCCAGGACTTTCACTTTGACACCTGCAGCTACCCAGGCATAATCTTGTGATAGTACATGGCTAAAACCCATGAGGTCATGCTGAACCAAACATTAATTAGACATATTTAGTGTATGTCCACTAACATTTCATTGATCAAAACAAGTTATATGACTTTGCCAAAGGCTTTGTAATAAAGTTATAGACACTTGACATATTCTTCAAGGGAGCATTGCCAAGAAACAAAAAGTGTAGAGATGTATTAACCTGCTATAGGGAGAAGTGAAGACTTGGAGTCTATAATCCTGTCTACCTTCTTCTTCCCTCTTGTCCACAAGCATTTACTTCTCATCCATGTGCAACCTCCTCATCTCAAACAACACACATAAAAAATGTCATCTGCTGCCTACACGAATCTCAAGATCCAGTCTCATGCTTTGTATCATGACTCTGTGCAGCTCCTCTTGTCTTAGAAATCTATAAAGTAAACAAACAAACAAACCAAACCAGGTTTCCTTTCTGAACATCCCAGGAAAAACAGATATATATATAGAGTATCTATAAAGATTTGGAAAAAGAACAAAGGTAGTGATTCATAACAATTCAGAAATTTGCTTGGGCAAATGTTGTGAGATCTACCTTCCCAGACAATTGGGGGCATTTCTTGATTAAGCCTCTATTTTGCTTCTCGTAAATAGGCTCAAATCTATATTTTCCCACAACCCTTAACTCTGCCTTGTGAGACCATGCTTGCTATGTAATCTGATCTTCTGTTGCATACATATTATCTCAAGATGCTCACTTCCACCACCAATCTCGCCTAAGAGTCATCAGAAAAATTCAAACAAACAAAAAACATAATGAATGTGATACCACTTATCATCTATCCATTTGTCAAACATAGTTGACAGGGGTGTAGCACTTGCAGAGAAACTGTCATTCCTTCTGTCGTTGAAAGTGGAAATTGCTAAGCCACTTGGAGAGCAATTTGTCACCTGTAAAAAGTATGCATTCTTTGACTATTTGCTAGGAATTTATACACTGGATATACTGTCAAAAATGGCAGGTTGTTTATGTGAAGATTTTATTGCAGCATTTTTTTCAACAACAAAAATTTAAAGATAATTTAAATTTCTATTAATATGTCATTGTTTGGATGAAGTATGCTGTCTATATATAACAGAAACCTCTGTTATAATTGAAAGGAATTAAAGTAATCAGAATATGTACATATGGAAATGTCTCAGATATATTCTTAAGTATAACAAATAAAGCAAAGAAGGGCATGTAATCTGAAATACCTTTTATGCAATAAAAATACGTTCAAGCAGCGATTTGTTCACACACACACACACACACACACACACACACACAATTTTTATCCCACTGAATACAAAAGAAAAAGGTAAAAAGATTTGAATTTAGAGTCACTAATAATAGGTTTTCGTACAATTGGCATTTTTACTATGAGCAAATGCTCCTTAAAAATGAAGGAAAAGAATTAAAATATAAAATGACTGTGCCCGTGAAGATTTATATGATAATTAAAGAAATATTTGATAAGTGCCAAAAGAATATACAAATGTTCAAACTTGCTAGGATGTGGTAGTAGATGTGAAATAGAGTGTCACAGACAAAGCAGCTTTGGACTGAATAGTACATGTTAAACACTGAAACATTAGGTAGAGAGGGGGCGACTCCTCTATTCAGGGACCTCTATGAAATAAGTGTGTCAGCACAGTGACTGGGTGGGGTATTTGTGAAGTCCTTCAGAATGAGCTCAATTTTCAGCCCTAACCTGCACTAGCTATGTGACCTGGGGTATGGTTTTTATTGTTTCTGTGTTTTAATTTTCTCATCCGAATTATGTGGTTGAGGATAATGGTATCTACATCCTAGAGCATTTGTGAGAATTAAATAGAACACAACACAAAAAGTTCCTGGGATAGTGCCCTGTAAAGAGTGAGTCATAAACCAGGTGTAGTGGTACATGCCAGTAACCTCAGTACTTGGAAGGCTAAACCAGGAGGATGGCAGGTTCGAGGTCAGCCTCAGCAACTTAGCAAGACCCTCAGCAATGTAGTGAGACACTGTTTTGAGATAAAAAGCAAAAAGGGCTGGGGGTGGAGCTCAGAGATAGAATGCCCCTGGGTTCAATCCCCAGTACCCACACTCTGAATAGTAAGTTGTAAATAAATGTTAAGTGACATCGTTGTCATTAGCAAGATTTACAGACACACTGATGGTAGCTAGCGTAGACTGTCTTTTAAAGAAAGTCACTCATATGATAGGGTGATTGAATGAGACTCAGCAGAACCCACTGCATTTCTGATTGTGCTTCAACATACTTAATTTGTAGCTCTTTCTTACCCAAAAGGGACATTCTATTTAAGATATCAAGAAAATAGAGGCTGATCACTTCTGGCTGATAGGTCGATTTTTCCCCCTGTCTTTCTAATGGAAACTCAATCACAGCACATGATTCTCTGGTCTCAATAGATTTGAAGAAAAATGTTAAGAATTTGGCTAACTATATGCAATGAAAACTTTTCTCCCTGAATCTTGGGCTTGTTCTTTCTAGATGACTAGATGAATTTACTCATTGTAATCAGTGTGTGAAAGCCCTCTCATCTCTTAAGCTTTTTGGTGGAGAAAGGAATGACTTTCTTTGTGCCCTGGATAGAGGCTGCCAGTTGGGCCATCCTCTGTAATTGGTTAGGGGTGCATACTGGCTTTCTCCACTTGGTCCTATGTTGGAAGGACAGACAGTTTTAATCAAGTCCTGGGCCATTTAACAATTAGCCCATTTTAGGCCAATTGTTAAAAATAAATATTACTTGATTTCCTGGTTTGTCACCCGAGAGAGTAATATGGTTTCCTCAAAGTCTGATTTATAGCAGTCTGGCTTCTTGAATTATATATTGTAGGCAAGATGTTGCTGTTTTGGGAATGTTGCTACAGGTTGTGGGTCAAAGTTTTAGTTTTCTGTGTGGTCTGACCATTGTCCATTAGTATATACATTCTCTCAAAGAATTTTGTTCTAATGACAGATGGGACAAAACAATTCAGTTAATCATTTATTAGGCAAAAATGGGAAATTGAAGGATCTGAATCTGGACACGTCATAGCAAATAAGGGGTATACTTAAAAATCTCATCTAAGTCATATGGGGATGGTGGTTCTTTGCAAAAAGACACTTTACAGAACACAGACAAGTTGAGGGATTTCTCAACTTTTTCTAATTTTTAGGAATGAAGGGCTCAGGTAAAGTTCCACATTGTTACCTCTGACCATTATTTACATAGACCTGTCCATGGATGTAGACAGATGTACAAGTGCTAATTATGGGTACAAACACCTCACGGGAGCTAACCTGAAGATTTATTATATATAGGTGTGTGTGTGTGTGTGTGTGTGTGTGTATACATATACACACATACATAAAATAGAGATATATCTTATATAACATATATGTAATATAAACATATAACTTTTGTGAGGTGTTTGTGTCCATATGAGATATCTCTTAATATATATATAAATATATAAATATATATACATATATATCTCGATATATATCGTAATTGTTTTAAGAGCAGATGTGGATACATAGCAAGATTGAGAGGAATGTAGATAGATATTCTATATGCCCACAACTCCCAGGCACACATAGTCTACTGTGTTATCAATATCGGCCCACAGAGTGATATGTTTGTTAAAATAAATGAAACTAAACTGGGTGTGCATACCTGTAATCCAAGCTACTTTGGAGCCTGAGGGAAAAGAATAGTAAGTTTGAGGATAGCCTGGGTAACTTGTCTAAAACAAAATATTAAAACGGCTAGGGATGTAGCTCAGTGGCAAAGCACTTGCTTAGCATGCATAAAACCATCCCTGGGTTCAATCTTCAGTACTGACTGAAAAAAAAAAGATGAAGTTGTATTGACAGAGCATTATTATCTGAAGCCATATTTAATATTAGGACTCACTCTTCATGTTACATATTCAATAGATCGGGACAAATGTATAATGGTATGTATTCATCTTTATAGTGCCATGAGGAATAATTTCATTGTCTTAAAAATCCTGTGCTTTAGCTATTCATCCTTTCCTCCTAACCCTTGATGAACACTAATCTTATACTGCTTCCATAGTTTTGTCTTATATTTGTAATCTTATACTGTGTAGTCTTTCCTGGTTGGCTTCTTACACTTAGTAATACCTACTTAAGTTTCCTTCATGTTTTTTCTTGATAACTCATCTCTTTTTAGGACTAACTAAATATTCTAGTGTCTGTGTATATTTCAGTTCGTTTATCTACTTACCTATTGAAGGGCATCTTAGTTGCTTCCCAGTTTTTGTAATTATGAACAAACTATGAATAAAGCTACTACACACACACATAATTAGGTTTTCGTGTTGACATAAATGTTCAATTCATTTGGTTACATACCAAAGAGTAGGATTGCTGAACCATAGGACAAGAGAATGTTTAATATTATAAGATGCTACAAAACCTCCAAAGTAGTTGTACCATTTTGCATTCCTGCCAGCAATGAATGAAAGCTCCTGTTGTTCTACATCCTCACCAGCATTTTAGTATTGTCAGTCCCAATTTTGACCTTCCTAATAAGTATGTAGTGGTATCTCATTGTTGTAATTTTGATTTTTATCTCGATGACATTATGATGTGAACATGTTGAATAATATGTTTATTTCCATTTGCATATTTTATTTGTAAGGTGCCTGCTAAAATCTTAGGCCCATTTTTTAAAAAGCAAGTTGTTTGTTTTATATTTGTTGTGCTTTAAGGGTTCTTTGTAATATTTTGGATAAAAGTCCTTTCTAGATATGTCTTCTGCAGATGTTTTCCCCAGTCTATGGCATGTCATTTCATTCTCCTGATAGAGTTTTACACTATAATAGAAGTTTTTTTTTTTTTTGCGGTACCGGGGATTGAACGCAGGGGCGTTCTACCTCCGCGCTACGCCCCCGGCCCTATTTTTTATACTTTATTTTGAAACTGGGTCTCACGAAGTTGCGGAGGGCCTCACTTAGGAGAGAGAGAGAGAGAGAGGGGGAGAGAGAGGGAGAGAGAGAGAGAGAGAGAGAGAGAGCTGAGGCTGGCCGCGAACCCGGATCCTCAGGTCTCCGCCTCATGACCTAAGTAGCTATGAACAGAACATTGGTAGAAATGGGGACATTGAAGACTATTCTGATGCTGTCTCAGATGAAATGTAAATGAAGAACAAGGTATTAGAAACTGGAGGAAAGGCCTTCCTTGTTACAAAGTGGAAAATAACTTGGCTGAATCATGTCCATGTCCTAGGATTTCATGGAAAGTAGAACTTAGGGGCAATGAACTGGGATATTTTTTTCAGAAAAAGAGTCTCTAAGCAGCAAATTGTTTGGGGAACTGCATTACTTCTTTGGACTGCTTATAGTAAATCATGTAATGAGCAAAATGATCCAGAGATGGAATTTATAATTAAAAGGGACTTCAGTATAAAATCTTGGAAGAGTCTCAGTCTGACCGTGTAAAGAATGAATAATCGTGTTTAGGAGAGAAAACCAAGGGTGTGGCCAAGGAATAGGTCATTTTAATAGAGATTAGTGTAGATAGAAGAGAATGGGAGGCTGCTCATCAGGACAATGGAGAATAAGGCCAAAGGTATTTCAGAGATTACAGTACTGTCACTTCTGTTAGCCAGAGTGTCAGGGCCTTCTTCTGGGCAGAGCAGTTTCAAAGGAGCTTGCTTCCCAGTTTTGCCTCAAGTCTTTGCAATGCTCTTTGGCTAACCCAGGTGCGGTCCAAGTGGGCCTAGGTGCAGCTCAGTCTCCTGCCTCAGAAGGCATAAGACCTAAGCATTTGTATCATGTGGTGTTGACTCTGCAAGCATGCAACATATGTGAATTGTGGCTGTGGAGACATTGCTACCTCCACCTAGATTTCAGAGGCTGCCCCTAGAGCCTCATAGTATAGGCAGAGAGATGCCACTATAGAGAGCCCCCACTAGGTCAATGTTTTGTTAAGTCATATGGGCAGGACCACCCCTAAGAACCCAGACCTGTAGGGCCACCAGTGTTCGATGCCAACCTGGAAGAGATGCAGTCATCTGACTCAACCCATGAGGATTGTGATACGGACTATGTCCGGCAAAATGTGGCGGTAGGGTCCCCTGGAGCCTTGGGGAGCCAAGCACCAACCCAGTATGTCTGCAAGATGGGACATGGTGTCAAGGAATATTCTCAAGTGTTGAGATTTAAACTTTTCCCTGTCGAGTTCTGAACTTATTTAGGAAAGGTTTTCCCTTTCTTCTTGCCTATCACTCCTTTTTGGAATAAGGATGTCTATCCTATGTCTGACCCACCATTGGATTTTGGAAGCAAATAACTCTTTGATTCATAGGCTCACAGCTAGAGAGCAGCTTGCCTCAGGATGAACCATATCTTGACTCTCACCCATATTTCATGTAGATAATATTTAAATGAGAGTTTGGACCTAGACTTTAAAGTTGACGCTGGAATGAATTAAGACTGTGGGGGCTATTGGGATGGAATGAATTCATTTTGTGTGTGAGATGGATGTGAACTTTGGAAGGGGCAGGAGTGGAATGCTATGCTCTGAATGAGGTGCCCTTGAAAATTTATGTTGAAAAATCTCCAATATGGCGATATTAATAGATGGGGCCTATTGTGAAGTGCTTAAGTTATAAGAGTTCTGCCCTCATGAATGGACCTCACACTCACAAAAGAGGTTTATGGCCAGGCGTGGTGGCGCACGCTTGTAATCCCAGTACTTTGGGAGGCGGAGACCAGAGGATCCGGGTTCGCGGCCAGCCTCATCTCTCTCTCTCTCTCTCTCTCTCTCTCCTTAGGCCCTCTGCAACTTCGTGAGACCCGGTTTCAAAATAAAGTATAAAAAATAGGGTCGGGGGCGTAGCGCAGAGGTAGAACGCCCCTGCGTTCAATCCCCGGTACCGCAAAAAAATAAAAAGAGGTTTATGAGAAAGTTCACCCTCCCTTGCCAATTTGTCCCTTCTGCCATATGAGGACAAATTCTGAGGATACAGCAACAAGGAACCATCTTGGAACTGGAGACCATGCCCTCGCCAGACACCAAAACTGCCATCACCTTAATCTTGGAATTCTCAGCCTCCAGAACTGTGAAAAATAAAATTTCTAGTATTTATAAGTTACCAAGCTCATGGTATTTTGTTATAGCAGCACAGACTAAGACACCATCCTTTTTTGAATATGTCTTTTGCAAATATACTCCCCAAGTCTGTGGCTTGTCTTTTCATTCTCTTGATAGTGTTTTACACAAGTTAGGGGATTCTAATTTTAATAATGTCCATGTCTATTATGGATCATGTCTTTGGTGCCATATCTGAAAAATCATACCAAGGTCAGGTAGTTTTCTCCTATGTTATCATATAGGAATATTACAGTTTCATATTTTACACTAAAGTCTATGAACAATTTTCAGTTGATTTTTTGTGAAGGGTATAATGCTTATGAGAGATTCAGGGTTTTGCATGTAGGTATACAGTTGTTATATCGCTGCTTGTTTAAAAGATAACCTCTATCCATTGTATCACCTTTGCTCTCATGTTCAAGATAAATTGGTTATATTTATGTGGGTTTATTTTTAAGCCCTTTATTTTGCTATATCGACCTGTTCATATATCATTCTTCTAAAACTGCTTTCCCTTGATTACTGTAGTTTTATAGTAAATCTTAAAGTTGGTGGAGTTATTCTCCAACTTTGTTCTTATTCAATTTTGTTTTGGTGATCTGGGTCTTGTGCCCCTTCATATACACAGGCAGGAGACTAAGGTTTTAATACATGGGGCTTTGGGGATTCCAGATTCAAACTGTCACAGAATTCCTATTTTTCAGTCATTGATTATTTTTTCTAATTTTTTATTATTTATTTTATTCTGTTTATTTTGTGTTTAATTTGCTCTTCTTTTAATAGTTTCCTAAGGTGGAAGCTTAGATGATTGATTTTAGGTTTTTTCTCTTATTCATACATTCAATGTTATACATTTTTCTCTAAGAAGTACTTTCTCCATATCCCACAATTTTTTGTTGTATTTTAACTTTTATTTAGTTGAAGATATTTTTTTAGATTTCTCTGATCAATACGTTACTTAGAAGTGCACTGCATAATCCCCATGTATGTTGGGATTTTCTGCTTATCTTTTTGCTATTGATTTCCCATTTAATTTCACTGTGTTCTGAGATTAGTCATTGTATGATCTCTATTCTTTTTAAATTTGTTAAGGTGTGTTCTGTGGCCCCAAATGTAGACTATCGTGTTTAATGTTCAATGTGAGCTGGAGAAGAATTGTGCTCTACTCTTGTTGGATAAAGTAGTATATATATATGTGGATTTTATCGTATTGATTGATGGTGTTATTGAGTTCATGTCTGAGTCTTTTCAGACTGCTATAACAAAATGCCATAGACTAAATGGCTTATAAACAACAGAGATTTATTTTTCATAGTTCCAAAGGCTGAGAAGTCAAAGATCAAGGCTCTGGCAGATTCAGTCTTTGCTGTGGGCACACTTTCTTTTTCACGGAGGGGATGTTCTTGTTGTGTCTATACAGGGAGGAAAGGCAAGGGGTCTTTTTATAAAGTCTCTTTTATAAGGCCACTCATCCCATTAGCTTCCAGATGGTCCCTTCTCTGACCTAATAAACATTCAAGACTCCATTTCCTAACTCATTACTAATATCATTATTTTGGGGGTAGAATTTCAACATAAAAATTTGGGGGATAGGAAAACACAGATATTCAGACCATACAAGTTCAACTATGTCCTTGCTGATTCTCTTCTGGCTGGGTTCGTCCCTTTCTGAGAAAAAGGTATTGAAGTCTCCAATTAAAGTGGTAGATTCATCTATATCTCTGCAGGCCCATCTTTTTCTTATCATGAATATTGATGCTGTGTTGTTATAATTTAAGGATTACCATGTCTTCTTGGAAAATTCACTCCTTTGTCATTATGCAAGGCCCCTCTATCACTGGTAACTCCCTTTTCTTTGACATCTGCTTTGTTTGAAATCCATACAGCTACTCCTACTTTCTTGTGATTAGTATAAGCATGATATTTATATCTCCATCTTTTTATTTCTAGTCTACATGTCTTTATATTTAAAGTGGGTTCATTATAATGTTATAGAGAACATATAATTGGGCGTTATTTGTTGATCCACACTGTCTTTTAACTGGTACTTTTAGAATATTGATTTTCTTTTCTTTTCTTTCTTTCTTTCTTTTTTTTTGTTTTGTTTTTATTTTACTGGTTGGTCTGGAGTTTGGGGTGTATACTTCCACCAATCGAAACCCACTTTCGTGTAACTTTGTACTGCTTCAAGCATAGCATGAGTACCTCTTTTTTCAGCACTGGGGATTGAACCCAGGGGTACTCCACCACTGAGCTTTTTATTTTACATTTTGACATAGGGTCTCGCTAAGTTGCCCAAGCTAGCCTTGAACTTGGATTCTCTTGCCTCACTCTCCCTAGTTGCTGGGATTACAGGCTTATACCTCCATACCAAGCTTGTGATTACCTTATAAGAACAAAATAATTTTAACTTCTCCCCCATCCCTGTTATTATTGCTGCCACTCATTTGACTTACACATAAACATGTCTACACATTTCTATTTCTATAATATATAGCTTAACTGTACATAATCAAATGTATTGTTGCTATTAGTATTTTGACAAAATCATTATTTGTTATATCAATTGAAAGTAAGAAAAACTAAGAGCTTTTACTTTATCTTTGCTTATTCCTTCTTCAGTGCTCTTCATGTCTTGATGCAGATCTGAGCTTTTGACCTATTCTCTAAAAAGTTCTTTTGACATTTCTTTTTTTTTTTTTGCGGTACCGGGGATTGAACGCAGGGGTGTTCTACCTCCGCGCTACACCCCCAGCCCTAATTTTTTTTTATACTTTATTTTGAAACTGGGTCTCACGAAGTTGCGGAGGGCCTCACTAAGGAGAGAGAGAGGGAGAGAGAGAGACGGGGAGAGAGAGCAAGAGAGCTGAGGCTGGCCGTGAACCCAGATCCTCCGGTCTCTGCCTCCCAAAGTACTGGGATTACAAGCGTGCGCCACCACGCCCGGCTTCTTTTGACATTTCTTGCAATGCATGTCTACCAGCAACAAATTTCTCATTTATGGCAAAAAAAATCTCATTTTTATTTGACCAAGAAAGTCCTTTATTTTACCTTTAATTTTGAAGAATACATTTTTCGGCTACAGAATTCTAAGTTGGTGTTTTTTATCCCTCAGCACTTTAAGTATTTCGCTTCATTTTCTTCTCCTTGTGTGATTTCTCAGGAAAAGTTGGTGTAACACTTTTTGCTCCTTTATTGGTAAGGTGTGCCCCCACTGGCTTCTTTCAGTATTTCCTTTTATTTTTGTTTTCTTGCACACAAATGTTCAGAGTAGCTTTACTCTTAACAGTCCCATTCAATTTTCACTAATAGCTAAGTGGATTGTGGTATACCTAAACAATGAATACTACTCACCAATAAAAAAGCAGTAAACTACTCCTACATACACCAATGGTAATAAATCTAAAAAACAATTGATAAGCAAAATAACTAAAAACATGAGAATAAATACTGTGATACCATTTATGTGAAATTCTAGAAGAGATGAAACAAATTCAAAATGACCAAAAGAAGACCAGTGTTTGCCTGAGCCTGCGGTGGAGGTTAGAACTGATTAAAGATAAGCCTGAAAGAATTGTTCTATGCCTATTTTTTTTAACTTTTGTTGGTGCATTGTAGTCTCACATCATACTCCATAGTGATAGTGATATACATGCACATATCACTTGGTGAGCTCCCCTGCCCATGATCCCCCCCACTCCCTCCCCTTCCCCATACATGATATTGAGATTGGCCCTGGTAATTTCACATGTGTTCATAATGTCAATGACAGTATTTCCTTCATTAATTCTTCCCCCTCACCTCCACCCTTCCTTAGACCCCCTGCATTGCTCCATTGGGATTTCTCCTCCACTATCTAAAGTGCCTCTTGTATCCCAACTACTCACTAGCCTCTGCATATGAGAGAAAAACAATGACCCTCTACTTTCTGTGACTGGCTAATTTCACTTAACATAATGTTCTCCAGGTCCATCCATTTTCCTGAAAATGACATAATTGTGTAATTCTTTATTGCCGAATAGAATTCCATTGTATGTATATCCCATGACTTTGTAATCCATTCATCTGCTAAAGGACACCTAGGTTAGTACTATGATTTGGCTATTGTGCATTGTGCTGCTATAAACATGGATAAGCATGTATCACTATAATATTCTGATTTCAATCCCTTTGGAAAGATAAGCAAGAGTGGTATAGCTGGATTGTATGGTGGATCCACTCTTAGTTTTCTGAGGAATCTCCACACTGATCTTCATAGCAGCTGCACTAATTTGCAATCCCCCCAACAGTGTAGAAGAGCTCCTATTTTCCCACATCCTTTCCAGCATTTATTGTTGTTTCAGTTCTTGATGATTTCCATTTTAATTGGAATTAAATGGAATCTCAGTGTAGTTTTGATTTGTATCTCCCTGATTGCTAATTATATTGAACATTTTTCATATATTTATATTTATATTTATATACTGGCCATTTCCACATACTTATAACCAACTGATTTTCAACAAAAGTGCCAAAAATATACATTGGCAAAAAGACAGCCTTTTCAACAAATGGCATTGAGACTGGTTATCCATTTGTAGAAAAATGGAATTAAAGCCAACCTCTCACCCTCTACAAGAATCAACTCAACATGGACCAAAGACCTGGAAATTAGACCAGAAACTTGAAATTACTAGAGGAGGGCATAGGTAAAATACTCCAATATATAGGCACAGGTAGAAACTTCCTCAATAAGATCTCCAAAGTTCAGAAAATTAAAACAAGCATTAATGAATGGGATGGCATTAAACTAAAAAGTTTTTGCTCATCAAAGGAAACCATAAAGAGTCTAAAGAGAGAGTCTAAAGAATGGGAAAAGATCTTTGCCAGCTACTCCTCTGATAGAGGATTAATATCTAAAATATACAAAAACTTAAAAGACTTAACACTAAAAAAACAAATAACCGAATTAAGAAATGAGCAATTGAACTACATAGACACTTCTATCAGTGTTTCTTGGAAACATTTGATTTTTCTGTTGTTTGGAGATGGTCTGCCTTCTTGCAGGTTTTCATTTTATTTGTTCTCTCTCTCCTCTCTTTCTGTGTTTCCTGGATCTAAGGTTTGGTTTTAGACATTAATTTAGGGAACTCATCAAAGATGCCTTCTGTTCCTTGCACTCTTTCTTCTCCTTCTCATTTTGTGAATATTACATCTTTGGCAGTTGTCCCATAGTTCATGAATATTCTGTTCTGTTTTTTCAATATTCTTTTGCTTTTTTTCTATTCCTTTTTCCTCTTTGCTTTTCAATTTTCTCAGTTACTTTTTTGTTTTGCAGTACTGGGATTGAACCCAGGGGCATTCTACCTCTGAGCTACACCCTAGTCCTATTTTTTTATTCTTTATTTTGAAACTGGGTCTCAATACGTTGCGGAGGGCCTCTCTAAGTAGCTGAGGCTGGCCGCGAACCCGGATCCTCCGGTCTCAGCCTCCCAAGTACTGGGATTACAAGCGTGCGCTACCACGCCCGGCTTCTCGGTTGCTCTTGATGGATTCTCAAACTCAGAGATTCTTCCCTCAGCTGTGTTCATTCTGCTAAGAAGGTCATCAAAAGCATCCTTTATTTCTGCTGATATTTTTGATCTGCAACACTTATTTTTGATGCTTTCTTAGAATCCCCATCACTCTGCTTACATTTCCTCTCTGTTCTTGAATGTTCTCTCTTTTGTCCGCCACACCCCCTTCGCATGTTAATCATAATTGTTTTAAATTACTTCTCTGGTAATTACAGCATCACTGCCATATCTGGTTCTGATAAGCATCTGATAAGCTCTATCCCTTCTCCATTTATTGAAACTTAGAATGATTTATAAATTTTATGGATAGCTGGACATGGATGTCCATTTATGGATGCTGTATTGAATAAAAGGAACTGCTCTAAATAGGCTTTGGCTATGTGTTGGTAAGGTGTAGTGGGAGGGGGATTATTCTATGGTTTTACAATTAAGTCTTAGTCTTTTAGCAAGCCAGTACTTCTGTACCATGGACATTGATAAGTATTTCTTGCTTTTCTCTCTCCCTAGAGGGGAATGGAGTTGGTTATATCTCTTCCTCCATGTGGAAGACTAGAGCTAGCTGGAGTTGGGTATTTTCTTTCTCCTAGGTCATACTTTGATAGAATGCCAGTGGGTTAGGCTTAAGTTAATTAGTTTCTGCTGAGGGCACACATTGTTAAGAAGAGAGGCTCAGGTGTATTCTAGAATCATTCCTTTTCCCCAACCCCATCAGGAAGCCCAAATGGGGTTCTTTCTCTAATGTGAGAACCTGGCCAACCTCCTAGAGATGAACTGTCAAAAGCATGGTAGCTTCAGTGGCTGGGTCCCCTGGAGTTTTTAATTCTTCGTGTTGATCACACTGGGTCCCCCAACAATTTGTCTGGTTTTTCTACCCTGGCCGGTTCCCGTGGCAGTTCCTGTGCAGGTATGTTCTGATTCTCTGTATCTGCCTATCTGTCCCCAATTTGGGGGGCAGTAGTTTGCCATGTCCAGGTCTAAGTAGAGTTGTTGATTTTTCCATTTGTTCAGCTTTTTAATTTATAGGAAAGAGTGGTGATTTTCAAGGCCCTTACATGCAGAACTGAAGAAAAGTATGTTCTACCATTTATTTTTAATATTTTTATCTCAAAAGACAAAATGTTTAATTTTGAGGGTTTTGTTTGTGTGTTTTTCTCTTCAAAATATTCCAGCCTAAATATTTAGGATCATACATAGGACATTTCATCATTATCCCCAATGATACATTAATGAGATATTAGAGGAATTTTGGAAGACATTACTCAAATAATGAGGCTTGCAATATTTTGTGTTTGAGAATGTGCTTTGGCTTATCATTCATATAAAGAGTCCTTCTTAGGTGACCGAGACTAATCAGTATCTCATCCCATGTTGGCCATAGATGCGATTCTTCTTCGGGCTTTTCTCCTCCCAACGTTTAGTGTAAGGGGCTCAGCCATTTATCGTTCAGTTTCTGTTATCATCCTGCCAGAGACTTACGGGCCTCCAGAGAGCCATGCTTGAAACAGACACAGCAGACGCTATACTTTTGGATTCAGCAAGACTGCATTATAATTCTAAGCTAAAAAGAAATGCAGAAAAGTTGTGTTCCTAGGATGGTTCATTATCACTCCCATCGATTTCCTTCAATTTAACTCCGCATGCCGGTGATGATTCGATGGAGGAGGCTTGGAAATTTCACGGTTGTTGCAAACACTGTGAATGTCTTATTTGTGTGGACAACTCTTTGACCACCTAAAAGTGAAATATATTAGATAGTGGCTTTCCCCTTGTCACTTCCCCACTGCTTAATCTATATCAAAGCAGGGGACACATATCAACCCATTTCAATCTTAACTCAATGTGAGGCTTCCAAAATTGAGCCATAAATCATCCTGAAAAACGAATCCAAAAAAGCAACAATTTTTATATAGGAAGAGGCGTTCTAATTTAATTTTGCAAGAGTCTTATTTAGAAATATGAGATATAAAGTATGTGTCATGAAACAGCTAGTAGAAAACACAAGTCTTGTGCTGGTAAGTTTGGGAGAAATGTATCAAAGAAGTTTCTTCTGGTGTCTCCAATGTAAAAGAGACCATATAAATATAATATGAAAGACACTAAAGAAACTTGTTGCCAAGATATGTTTCCATGCCAGTTTAACTGTTTAAATTTCCCACATATACATCAGAATCCACAAATATATACTAGAGAAATAGCTGGGAATATAAGAAAAACATCTGTGAGCCATTAAATCTTGCCTGTAAAGTGCTGTTTTAATCAAATAAGTTCCATGAAATAGGAAATTTTATGAGGAAGAGAATGTTTATAAAAATTCACAAAAGCGTTGTTGTGAATAGTCATAGCCAAAATATCTTAAGGATGGGATCAAGGAAGGCTAAAAGCAGTTATGGGTAAATGAGAGATGTTATATGAATGTCATAAAATATATCTCTGGCTGTAAGTATTAAGAGAATTTTGCTATCACATTTTGAATCTGCTTCTAAAAGAAACCAAATGCCAATTAATTATATCAGGGAATGTTAGAAAGCTTTACAGGAAAAATCTAGTTTTAAAGAGTAACAAAGAAACAGACCTTTAAGCCATCGGTTTCCTGTGTCCACTAGCAAAAGGAAACAGCTGAAGGAAGCGGAGGTGTAGGTTAAGTAAACCTGTAACAAGTTGCTCATCTGTATCATTTGGCCTTACAAAATGCATATGAACTAGACCAACCTGAAATGTTGTTTACCCTACAGAGGGTTACTTGCTTGAAGAATTCAATCACTGAATTGAGTAGCAAAACCATCACAGATTGTATGCTCCCTCCTCAGAGCTCCTGAGCTTTCTTACTCTGGCACAAGCTCATCTGACTTCCAACTGCCAGAAACAAGTCTTCCTCTGCCTGAGGTCTTTCTCTTGCTAATGAGCAAACTTCAGCAAACTAAGCACGGGGCCAACTGAGCAGGGGAATTAGGACCACTTGGGAGCAGTGCTTAAGAAAAACACACCAACATTTTTGTCCTTTGTGTGGGATGACTTGGAGGCATGATCTTCATGCTAGCTCTGAGCATTTCCTCAGCTGAATTCCGCTTCACTGACCCATAGAGGGCGCTGTCTGATAATCAGCATTTTCTTGTCATCGTTCTAATCACTAAGTGATTCACTGTGTGTGTGTGTGGGCGGGGGGGGGGGTACTGGGGATTGACCCCAGGGGCATTCTATCTCTGAGCTACACTCCCAACCCTATTTTATTTATTCCATGTTTTGAAACAGGGTCTCATTAAGTTGTGGAGAGCCTTGCTTATTTGTGGAGGCTGGCCCTGAAACCTGCGATCCTCCTGTCTCAGCCTCCCAAGTACTGGGATCAACCACTAAGCCTGGTTGATCCCTTCACTTCTTAACTAAGCTACCTGTGAGGCATCTTTGTCGCAAGCTTTACCTTGGCAGAACCCAAACCAATATGAAAATCAAGTACACAATTTATTTAATATAATGGAATTTATATCTGGGTTAAATCTTCTTATGCCCTGGATAGTAACTCCCCTGATAATCAGTTTTGTCTCTAAAGTCTCTGCTTTGTAGAAAGGAGGAGCAAGGGAGCTTGAGTGGTTTGGTTGTGTATAAGGAAATGAGATTCACCGTGATGTGGCAATTTTTAAGAAGCAGAGGATGCTGTGAGCAGCAGCTTGCCGTGTTGGTTAGAAATATGGGCACATGTACTAACATGGGCCATGGTTCCGGCCTCCACACCATGTGCGCTGCACAGCTGGCCAGGCTGCTGGAGGAGGCCACTGTAGAAAGCCTGCTGGGCTTGAGATAAAACACACCTGCTCCTCACTGCTTCCTTCTGGGACCTTCTATGCTAAACTGGATCAGCTCTTTTTCAGTAAATACAGGGCTCCATTATGGAAAGACAGCAAGTAATGGGTGCCAGGAATGGGAGAAAAAAGCCAGAATTTGCAGAGAGAATGATAGGACATTATTCTAGGCAAAAAGAGAGTTGTATCTGCCAAATTATATTGGTCTCATACCCACTAGCATTCCGGAGACAGCCACAATTCTAAAAAAAAAAAAAAACTTCAGGAGAAAAATAAGCTCAACTCTCGAAGGACCACAGATTTGCAGTTGTTTTCAGTGGTCTGCTGACAGCGACATGACTTGATACGGAGATCCTCCAAGTAAAACGTTAGACGGATTTATGGGAAACAATTGTTATATAAGTATACCACCTGTATCCTTAAATTAAGACTGTTCTTAAGCTTAGGTAATATTTGCACCTATGAGGAATTAAACAGTATATTTTTCCTGGCTCAAATTCTTTCAGATTTGTGTGTGTGTGTGTGAACTTTCTGTTTTTAACTCAAGAATCAGAAATTAACCATCCAAAAAGCTAACTGCTTCTTGAATAAATATCTAAGTTTTGTCCACACTGAGGTTAAATTGTTATTGGGAGCCAGAGCCTCTTATGAGTGTAGTCTTGTATTGCTGTGAGGATGCTGTGAGTTAGGGGAGAGGATGGAGCAACATCCCTGAGATAAGTCTGTGCTGGTGACTCTGTGGTATTTGGCTTTCTTCTCATTCACAACCCCATTTCTTTCTCTCCCTCATTCCCTCTTTCCCCTGAGCATCTTTCCGAAGGCTAGCTCACTGTTCTTTCCCTGGTAGAGAAACCTGCCTTCCTGTCTTACATGTTCACTCAGATGTGTACATTGCAGGATAGGATTTATGAGAAAATCAAATTTGAGTTTTTCTATCTCCTGTAACTATTTCTTCTTAACTCCATAGTATCCTGATTATGAGTTGGTCCACAAGCTGGTTTATAATGAGGAAAACACAGGCTACATTTGGATAGAATGTGACTACCATTCATGCCAATTGGGCAAGCAGTGAGGCTTTCAGTTTTCTCTAATGATCCTGTGTTGTCTCCTAGAAGTCTCTATATAACAAGCCGGGCGTGGTGGCGCACGCTTGTAATCCCAGTGCTTTGGGAGGCGGAGACCGGAGGATCCGGGGGGCGGCCAGCCTCAGCTCTCTCTCTCTCTACCTAGTGAGGCCCTCCACAACTTCGTGAGACCTGGTTTCAAAATAAAGTATAAAAAAATAGGGCCAGGGGTGTAGCGCGGAGGTAGAACACCCCTGGGTTCAATCCCCGGTACCGCAAAAAAAAAAAAAAGAAGTCTCTATATAACAATGTTCCCTCTTTCCATTATCTATGCCTCATATTGAAGAGGTAAGAGTAGTTTGTTGAATTCAGACTAAGAGGAGTGACAACTAGGTGACAATTTTAATGAGCTCTAACCATTAGGTTATGGAGATTTTAGCTAACGTCTTTTGAAATAAAAGTAAATTATGGCAACTTTGGCATTTTAATACCTCACTATAATTATTTTGATGATAGCTTCAACAGTGGCTGTTTATCAATATCTGTATATACCAATTTGAGAATCTTGTAAAAGAAAAGGTAAATATCAGTATGATTACATGTGAATATACTGCAAGACACTGTTAAAAAATATTCATGACGCAGCAAGGTAAGGCAGACTTAATTCAAGATGAACCATAATGATAAGTTGAGTTTATTGCATCTTGCACTGGAGGGGGAGAAATGACACTCAACTCTGACTCCAACTAGGACAGGAATGGATTCATAAGTAAGGAGTAGGGTGGGGGCAGTCGAAACATTATCAAGAGGAAACATGAAGGAGTCTCTGGCTAAGTTGACTTGATAGGATTATTGCTGGAAGTGGGTCAGGGTGATAAACTATCAAGGGTAGTCAGATACCAAGGGTGGGTGATTTTTGCTAACGTACTCTGGGGGCTCCTTGCTCAAACTGGGGTCTACAAGGTCAGAGTTCAGATTTAGGAGAGGACTCAGAGGAGCTTGGCTAAAATTTTGGTGAAAGGGGAGAGTCTTTGTGAACACATATGTAATTTTAAGTGTTCTAGTTGGTGTATTAAAAATAAATGGGTAAATTCTTTTTAAAAAAATTTGGATTTTATTTATTCTTAAAATATAATTATATTGGTGCATTGTAATCATATATCATATTGAGGTTAAATGTGATAGAAACAGACATGCACACAGCACCTGGTGCATTTCCCTCCAGATCTCACCGGCTCCCTCCCCTTCCCATTCATAATATTGAAATTAGTATTGCCAGCTTCACCAATGTACATAGGATTGTTCAAATTTTTTACTTCATCAAGTCTCCCCTTCCCTCTCTCCTCTCCCACTCCCCTCCCACAATTCTCTTCCTCTATTCTACCGGTATCTCTTCTCATTTATCTGAAGTCTATTTTGTTTCCCAGTTTCTCTATAGCTTCCTCGTATGAAAGAAAACTTGTGACCCATCACTTTCTGAGACTGGCTAACCTCACTTAGCATACTATTCTCTAGTTTCATCCATTTTCCTGCAAATGACATAATCTTGTTCTTCTTCATGATAGAATAAAATTTCATTGTGTGTATATACTACAGTTTTGTAACCCATTCAACTTTTGAGGGACACCTAGATTGGTTCCATAGTTTGGTTATTGTGGATTGCTCTAAACATGGATATGCATGTATCACTATAATATTCTGACTTCAATTCCTTTGGAAAGATATCCAAGAAACAGGTAAATTCTAATAATGTATCAACTCAACATATACAAGTTTTTTTTTTATTTCAAGATTCGATCAATATAAAAATGATCAGTGAGGTATTTTATTTTAACTGTACTAAGGCTTTGAAATCTGATGTGTAATTTAAAATGATAGCACATCTAAATTTGGACTAGACACATGTGGCTAGTAGCTACAGTGTTGAAGAGTGGACCACAGGTACTTACATACAAACTTGAAGAATGAAAGTGCTGCTACTGTCAGACCCAGGAACACATTTATTGTGTAGGTGGCATTTTAGAGAAAGGGAATTTCTATAATACAGAGATGAAAACTCAAAGTAGATACTTGTTTTTTTTTTCTAAAATAAGTTGGTCATGTTTAAGAATGAGGTCCACCTCTCAACGTTCTATATTTTGAAACCATCTCAACTTATACCTTGTCATCTGCAGAAAGATACAGTGACTTCTATTGCTTCTAGGACACTCTTTGACATTCTGCAGGTAAACAGCAACTACAAAGTACAGACAGTATAAATATTAAGGGATGCTTACATTGGATATTAGGGAGTTTTAGAATGGGAACAGAATAAGCTCTCTTTGTTCCCCATAATATAATTTTTTCGCTAAGAAAACTTCATAGCTTCATAGGATGCTACAAAAATATTTGGCAGAGCATCCCCTCCTCTTCCAGTTGCCTTAATAATCAGTAGGAAGAAAAAAGAAAAGGACTCATTTTTAAATTTAGGGGGAGGGATACTGGAGATTGAACCCCAGGGCATTCCACCTCTGAGCTACACCCCAGCCCTTTTCATTTTTTTTTTTATTTTGAAACAGAGTCACACTAAGATGCTGAGGGTCTCATTAAGTTGCTGAGGCTGGTCTCGAACCTGTGATCCTCCTTCTCAACTTCCCAAGTACTGGGATTACAGGAATATACCACCATGCCCTGCAAGGAGCCAGTCTTAATGACATTGTTTTTCTTGTTTTCACAGTCACTGCCTGCTTCAAAGAATATAGAAGTATATTGATTCTTCAAAGAATACAGAAGTATATTAATTCCAATTTGACTGGCTGGGTATGATACTGATTTCTCTACATCCTGGGAAGAGACTATTCTCAGTTACTCCTGTATAGTCACAAAGCACCTGCAAAACATGTGAAATTAGAATGCTAGTTCCTATATTGCTTATAAAGATAAAAGTTAGTCACCAGAGACAACTCTAGATGTTTATCAGCACAGAGACCTTTATCAGAGGAATCTATGTAACTTCAGTAATTCTTATCTACACTCACCTACTGTTTCTCATATATTTGCCATCCCAGTCCCTTGATCCTAGAATCCCAATGTTCTTTGTCATCTCACTTCTCTAAACATCTCCTGTTCTCTTGTTAAGATGGTGGACCAGCTCGAGGTGCTCACCCAACAAGCAGATGCACAGATTAATACACTTCTGTTTGTTTTTCTCTTGTTAGATTTTTGTTTGCTGCTTTTTGGTCATTGTAATTTATAGGGCCCTAGAGATAAAAAAGAAGGGATATTTTCCCCTTCAGAAGCAAAGATATGGAGCTATTTTATGCCATTAAAATTTTGTTCCTCAGTTGGTTGTGGTGGTGCATGCCTGTAATCCTAGTATTTGGGAAGTTGAGGCAGGAGGATTGCAGGTTTGTGGCCAACCTCAGCAACTTAGCAAGGCCCTCAGCAAATTAATGAGACCCTGTTTCAAAATAGAAAATAAAATAGGGTTGGCTGTGCAACTCAGAGGTAGAATTCCCCTGGATTCAATCCCTAGTACCAAAAAAAGAAAAAAAGAAGAAGGATTTTGTTCCTCTTGCTTATGGAGTAGTCTAGGGTTTCCATCTTATCCTTTATGTTCTCTTTGTTTCTTCTTCATGCTCCTATGGGGTTTGCTTAACAAAGAAAACTATAATATCCTGTCTAAAAAATGTTCTTACTACCTTAGCTTCAATAGAGGATATAATTGGGGTCTTCTGTTTGTCAATATTTACTTCATAGCTCTAAAAATTTGTAAGAATCAATCAATAAAACCTCAACTACAGAAAACCATTTGATGGTGACAAATATTCTATATTAAGGTATCTCAATTTTTCACAAATTGTGTACAATATTTCTTGCTAAGCCCTAAGTAAAATATCAAGGGAACTTGTAATAATTCATGAAAGGTAAAATACAAAAGAAAAAACACTCCTCTATACGAACTCTAGCATAATAGTGAGCACTTTTTATAGTTGAATCAGGGTACATTGAAAATATAGTTCATTTTCAGATATTGTTTAATTTTATACATAGATATGGGATTTTTAAGTGAGATATAAAGAAGACTTTGAAGTACTTCTCCAATCATGGAATCTCCCTGTCATAAAGGTTTGGAGTATATGACATGTATTAGTCTGTATTTTCACAGCTGCAATCTAAGAACTTGACCATATAATTTAGAGGAAGGAAAATTTACTCGCTCACAGTTTTGGGGTTCAGTCAGTGTGAGTCCGGGGACTGCGGATCTCAGGGCATGATGGTGGGAGGCGGAAAGAGGGAGAGCACATGGGCTGTGCTTCTCACATCATGGAGGCCGGAAGCAAGAGAGAGATCACGGGGTGGTAGAATCATATATAACCTCCAAGACCGCGCCCCCAGGGACTTACCTTCTCCAGCCTCACCCTACCAGTCTAGGTCACCACCCAGATAAATCCATTACAATGGATTTATCCTTTGCTGGGATTACAACCTTCATGACTCAATTATATCAACTCCAAACACCAATTTATGACTCTTCAAGGGGCCCTTCTGTATCTAACTATAACATGACTCTATTAAAAGAATGTCAAATTCAGAATCAATGGAATCACATCTCCTAGGAATTGTGAGAACTTAGAAACACGATACAAGAGGAAGAAAGAAAAAGGAATGGTAAAGATGATAAGGAGATATTAGTAAAAAGTGCTTTAAAATCTATTTTGGAAGTAGGGAATTGTATAACTAGGTCTAGTATTGAATATTGTAGTTAGGAAGAGAAAAAGAACAATCTGAACATGAGGATTGTACTTTGCAGAATGTCTTAATCAAATCAGGCAATAGTAAACTATCTTCCAATAATGTAAAGGGAATTTCACACATAAAGTCTTTTTCCCAGAAATATAACTACTAAACACGTTCATTGTATAAAGAAAAAAAAGTCACTTGAAACTAATAGGGACAAAAAGAATGTATGAGTGAAAAATAGATATTGATCACAGAGTATAAGTGGATAAGTAATTCAAAGCACATTCGATTTATATTCTTTTTAGTGTTAAGATGTATGTATTTCAATATGTTCACATAAAATCAGTTTCCCAAACAGCGTTTTCTGATAGAATCTTAAGCTATTCAAAGTGAGTTTTCTTACTGTATGGAGTTGTATATACTCTAATTCCTTGCTTCTGTGGCGATGACTTAATGTATTTTACAATATGTTTTCCCATTGTCATATAGTATAAGCAACACATTTCATTAGAGAAAACTCTGGCCCCAACATCTGGTATTTACACAAGAGTCCCTATGTTTCTGCCAAGATGTAGCTTGCTTTTTCTAACATGATGCGTCTAATACTCCCATTTTAATCTTGCCTAGAAAGGAATATTCAATCTCCATTACTTTTGCAAAAATATTCTAAGTACATTCCTATTTAAATTCATGTCACAGCTAATTCCTATTGCATAGAAGTTCTATTTGACTATAGGATGTGAATGTTTAAAGAGCCGCACTTTATGACATTGCTTCCCCCTGATTTCCTGCCAGGGGAGGGGGCGAGCATTTGATTTGATATTCAGTTCTATGTTGTCAAAAGAGAGAGATGAAAATACCTTTAAAAAAGTAAGCTGGGCGTGGTGGAGCATGCCTGTAATCTCAGTACTTGGGAGGCTGAGATAGGAGGATTACAGGTTCAAAGTGAGCCTCAGCAATTTAGAGAGAGGAGAGACATTTTTTCAAAATAAAAAATAAAAAGAGCTGGGGGTGTTGTGCAGAGGTAAAAAGCCCCTGGGTTCAATACCCAGTGCCAAAAAAAAAAGTAGAAGTACTTTTTTAAAAATGCAAACATGAAACTCTTTTCAGGGGATATGGTTTTTATTAATTATTTGATTATTAAGCATAATTCAATAATCAATTATCCAGAGCCTACTCTGGACAAGGCCAGTGAGCTAGTGATTACATATGAGGGTGGAGGAAATAGGAAAATGAATACGTTTCCTAACATCAAGGAAAGGTTAAGCTGTTAATGAAGACAAGTTGTGCATAATTACTGTTGCAAGGAAGACCATCACGGGGCAATGAGAATGGAAGGGAGTGTTTTATATTCCGAGAAGAGAGACCACCTAGCTGTGATGCCTGGAGAAGTGTTCCTGCAGTGAGTGATAGACTAGAAGCAAACAAGAGAAGAATAGGATTCACACAGAAGCAGCACAGCCTGGGAGAACCACACAAGGAGCAGTTCAGATTTGGAAAAGTCCACATTGTGTGTGCAAAATGATGCTCGCTGAGAGGAGCACAAGGGTCTCTGGAAGTGGGGCAGTAACTACATTGTGTAACTTTTGTGAAGGACTCCAAGGGACTCGGGAGTGAATTCATGGTTGAGACGGACGATTTGCAATTTGAGCAGAGAAACCAATTTAACAAAATAGTATTATCAGTCCTCTGTATCTATGGTTTCCATGTCCACAGGTTCAAAAATATTACCAAGAAATTTCATTTGTACAGAACATGGGTGGGCTTTTTCTCTTGTCATTATTCCATATATATAGTATAACAATAATGTATGTAGCATTTGGACAGTGTAAGGTATTATAAGTAATCTAGATATGATTTAAAGTATATGGGAGGATGTGTTAAAGTTATATGCAAATACAATGCCATTTATATAAGGGACTTGAGCATCTTTGGACTTTGGTATCCTCAGCAGGTCATGGAAACGATCCCTTGTGGATATTGAAGGACCACTCTGCTGTGTGATTGTAGGGAACAGACTGGTGGCTGAGCCATGTTAGGGAGATAGAGGGGAACCTGCGAAGGACACAAAGGATGTGAAAAACGACAGACCCAGTGTTTGTCCTAAAGGAGCAGGAAAAGTCAAATGTCTACTTTGAGACTGGAGAAATCATTAAAAGATGAAGGATGAGCTACTTTGCAAGAGGATAGATAATCCAATGACAAAGTAGAAACTAAACTGCATGTGCAGATGTCTAATGGCCCAGAAAAAAAAATAAGGCCTAGGGCATAGAAGTGATGTGGGTCATTGAGATGTATGTCTTTATTTAAGCACTAAAGTTTGTAGGTAAATATTCACTGAATTGAAGCATTCCTGAGGCCTGCGAGGGAAGATCACAGGAAATATTACAAACATAAGAATATGAGATATTCAGAGGCACAGATTCCATCAATCCTTAGGTTGGTTATGTGCATGAAAGCAAACAGGACAGAGAAATAGAAGGTGTTAAAAATGAGAATGATTTTCAACTCTTTGTCTTAAAAATTCACACTAATATTTAGATGCTTGATATACACCTATGGATCCTACAGATTTTTGGTAAACATTCTTCCAAATGTCATGCTGCATCACAATGAGACATCCTACATGCAGAGAAAGAGCTGAACATAGTAAAGATGAAGTACTTGAGGGATAAGATAAGGACCAGAGGTCTAAGCATATCATGAGAAAGCGTAACAAAGGCAGGCCATCATCAAAAATGCTGATGTTGCAAGGATCAGGGAAAACAGTGAGCCAGAAGTCACCTGAGCCCAGCAAATTAGTTCACAAATCTCAGAATGCAGAGTAAGGAGAAGAGATTTAAAGACCAGAGTAATGAATATGTACCCAACTGCAGAGCAGGCCAGTGAGTGACAGGTGGCATGAAGTCATAGCCGAATGCCCAGGCAATGTCCAACTGGTACGAATTCAGGACTATGTAAAGTGATGACTGAACTGTCACTGTAGGGGTTTAAATTAATTGCTTTTGCTGCATTCTGTTGTTTTGCCACAGTGGGTGCAAGTTCTTACAGAATTGCTATCTGTCGTTGACCCAAGTTGGGCTACTCATTTGAAAGAGCTGAAGAGCCTGTATTGGTCAGAGTTCACCAGATCAACAGAATTCACAGGATGAAAAAAAAAAGGATTTATTAGATCAGCTCACAATGCAGTCCTGAGTCTCGACTGCACGCGAAGAATCAGAGGAATCAGCAGCCGGTCGGGCGGTCCAAGAGCTGGAGCTTCAGGATTGAAGCAACCACCAATTCAGTCCAGTCCAAGATGCGAAGACAAGGAAGCTCTTAGGAGAAACGATGGTGAAGCTTCAGCTCGAAGGCTGGAGGCTGACGATCTCAGACGAGAGCAGAAGATCAAGAAGCTCCTCAAGGAAATGGCAGTGCTGGAGACCCACGATCTCAGACGAGAGCAGATGCGCTTTCTTCAGGAAGAGTCGCGGCTCCCTCTACGTGGCTTTCTCCTCCTTTTATCTAAGTCCTGCACCTATCAGAACCCTGCTACCCACATTTAGGGCAGGACTTCCGGTTCAATCTGCTGTTACACAACCAAAGTCACATGATCCTAGGAGGGTCAAGTTGACAAACCAGACCAACTATCACAGAGCCCTAAGCATTATTGATACCTGGGCTCCTCCCTCAAGATTCCAGTTTCACTGTCTGGGGTGTTGTCTATGCACCTTCAGTTTCAGGCTCCACAGGTTAGAACTGCTGCATATGTGAAACTCCCCACAATGGAGCTGCTCACAGGGGATGGGGAAGAAGCACCCATGGGCCACGGCTCCTCTTCTCACCCACTTGATCTAGTTTGGAAAACAGAACCCCTGGAGAGTCCTTATAAAAAATTCACAATCCTCGGTCTCACCTCAAATCTTTGGCTATGAATCTGAGTGATGGATGCAGGACTAAGCATAAGTGATGTGATATACACCTGGCTTTAAAATTCACTGCCATAGCTCTTCCCAAACACATTTTAGAGAATACAACTGCGAGTAAAGATTTAGACTTCTGAGTTCCCAAGCGTCTTGTGACCCGATTAGGTAATTTATGATTCAGTGCTGCTAGTTTCTATTCCTATATTAAACAGTAACAACTCTACCAGTAGTTGAGAGCTGTGTGCCAAGAGTTTGCTAGTTCCTGAAGATTCAGAAAGAGTCATGTCATGGTGTTTGGAGCTAATCACCTAGTGGAGGAAAAGCCAAGTGAATAATTATGGCACGGTTGTCACAAGCAGATAGACCCCTTTGCCCAAATAGTCCAGGTGTAAAACCCACCTTGACAGTAGAAATCATGAGAAGAGTGGGTAGCTGAAGATAGGCAGGATGAGAGTAGGAGAAGGGAGAGCTAACTGGGAAGAAGGAAACTAAATGGCATAAATGTTAAAATGTAAGCCAAGACAATAGCTGCCATCTCTGGAGATTCCTGGTGCCTCTCATCCCTTCTCCTCCCCTTTGGTGTTCTGATTAACTGAATATGCACAGAGAGGTCTATAACCAAGTGGGGACAACTGTCTCACTTTGCCAGTCAAACAGCCATCTATAACCCTCAAAATGTGTGTTGGTATAGTTTCCTGTGCCATTTTTTCTTAAGCAAGGAAACTGGGCCTGCAGTGTATGTCCCAGCTTTTTTTCCTACCCAGGAGTAGGCAGAGAATCTGGGACAGACTTTCTGAAACTACTTAGTGACTTCTGCTGGGCTGTTTATTAGTTTGGCATAGGACACATGAGAGGATTCAAAAGGACAGTCTGCCTTGTTTTAAAACCAGTAACTGCCTCCTACTAAATAGGATTTAACTCATTTCAACCTCCAGCCAACCAGGTCAACCCTACTGCTCAGGAATAGGAATGGGAAGTGAACGGGAGTAGGGGAAGGGAGAAGAACAGAAATTTCCTTCCCAAAGATTTCTGGCTGCATGTTAATAACCATTCCCATTTCTCCCTTCATGACATAACCTAGATTTTGTTGCTACTGACAGTGTGCCCAGCATTTGGGGACAGCATTTGCCAGCTCCATTTGAGGTATTGATGCCTATAGGGCAGGCTTCTGACCTAGGCATTGGTTTTGTACTTTGTAGAGCAGAGCTTTCAAAAAGTTTCCCTTAAAAGGTCATAGCTTAAGGACCTATTTAGAATTTATGTTTAGTCTTCCTATTTCTATTATCCTGAAACTCAGATATGACAGCTGAAGCTACAGCAACCATGTCGTGAGAATTAATATGAAAGTTAGCGTCCTGGGTCATAGTAACATGAAAATATGGTTTCAGTACTGCTTTATAGCTAAAGGGAGACATGAATTCCACATTTTGTTTAAGCAACTTTTTTTGATGATGGTCTCTCTTTGTTATATAATTCCTAACTGATACACTCTTCTACAAAGGAAGAAATGACAAAAGTAATTCTACTTCTCCATCATGCAAGGCTGGAAAGTATGGCATGGAGGAATAAATCACTTTTCTTTTCACTTAATGATAGCTACTAAACTTTATTGACTTAAAATTTGCATGATGCACCAAATTCCAGGCCAAACAGCTGCTGAAAAATAATCACTGTAGAACCCGAAGGAAGAAATGACATCATAAAATTCTTAAAATCTGAACTAATTCCCTAAATAAGAGAAATTTTTGCATTCCTAAGCAACCGTAAAAGGCACGCTTATCATTTCATGTGAAGTCAACTCATAAGGTTATTTGAGAGAAAATGTCTTCCTGAGTTTCCCAATTATTCGGCCCAAGAAATGTCCATGAGAGGATGTGTCAGTCCCTTACATGGGAGTGACAGCTGTTGGATAATGCTGGAGTTCTGGTTTATGCCTCTGCCTACTCACTATGACAAAGTTGTGGTGAGTCACCTTATGCTGTGAGCAGAGACGTGTCCCCTGTGAAGAAAAGTGAGAAAAAAATCCAACAGTATATTTCTAAAAAATTGAGTGTTTTTTTTTAAATCTGCACAATTATCCTCACACCTTTAAGAAGCTGATCACCATTGTGGATATTTCATGCATTTTATAGCTTTGGTTTAAATTAATGACAGCCCTTAAGCTCTCATGATCAGCTTCTCAGTAATGTTTTCCACTAGCAGTTAGGGATGCAACATTAGGCACTGATCTGATGTTACTCAACAGTAACAACAATCCACAGTAGAGAGGGAATGCTCAAGGGGACCTATGTCAACAAAAAACAGTTTTTGTTAGCAAGGAAAAGGAATTAACTGAAGAAAAATTAAATTTTCCTTATTTCTTTTAGTAGGTAATTAAATTTTATTATGTCTCTAGTGTATTTCTTAGTCCCAGGAATACCTGGAGCAAGTGCAGATAGGATTTAGGGTCCTTCAGTCAATATTGGGTGAATATCTAGTATCTGTGTTCCAGATGTGAGAGCCCAACACCAGACGATAACTTTCAAGAATGCTTTTGCTATAAGCAATTGTGTAAACTGGAGGTGGCAATCAACTCAGAGTATTTTTAAAAACTTTGTGCAAGGTCAGTTTTGTTATCTCCTGTGGTACTTTAAGAATCACATTTTTAGATTATTACTTGTTTTCTTTTAAAGACTATTGCAATTAGAATACACTATTTAGTCCATATCTCAGCTAAGCCCCCTCCCACTGAGAACTAAATTAAGGAATTCCACACTAACCCCCATGATATTTTGGATTGAGATAGAAGTAGACTTAATAATTTCAATGTTTTAATTAGGAAAACCACTGAGTAAATTTTATTACTGATAAATTTAGCATAGCTGGGAATAGGGGAAGACCAGGAGGCCAAGATTACTTTCCTATACTCATTTAGGGCTATACAGCCTTCATTATATGTATAACTTTTATGAACATCAACAAAACAGAAAATTCCAATCTGGTTCTGCCAGCCCACTTAAGTCAAATATCAATTCGTCATGCACCAACAGGAAGAAAGTCATTTTTTTTTAAACTGGGGATTGAACTCAGGGGCATTCTACATCTAAGCTATACCCCCAGCCCTTTTATCTTTTATTTTGAAACAGGGTCTCACTAAGTTGCTGAGGCTAGACGCAAACCTGTGATCCTCCTGTCTCAGTCTCCCAAGTCCTGGGATTACAGGCATGCATCACCGTGCCCAGCTAATTTTTTTTGTTTTTATGTTTATCAAAGCTTGCCAACAACAAAACATCTATTCTTATGTTCTTTTGTCACCCATTTTTATGCTACATTTTTTTTATTTGTATTATTAAGGATTGAACCCAGGGCCTCACACTTACTGGGCAAGGAAGTGCTCTACCATGAGCTACACCCCCAGCCCTGTCACCCACTTTTTTAACCTCTGTTGTAATCCTCTCAATCCCTTCCTGCTTTACTATAACCAGCTTTAGTATGCTGGAGTCATTGAGACAATGTAGGACAAGGGCTCAGGAAAATGCCGGAATCGCAAAGGTCCGTAAGTGTTCGCTGAGCCCATTTACCAGACTCCTTTGCAGCTACGTGTGTCCAACCCATTTTTCTATTTCTACCACCTTGGTGTAGTTGGGTTTGATAATTTGAAAGTGACGTTTCCAAAGATGATGAGGCCATGGAATAAAAGAAACTTGAGTCCCTAATTGTTGATTGGAGGAAAGCTACCATCAGTCAAGGGCAAACACTGTGGACTTAACATGCAAGAAACCAGCTGTCATGTTGGAGTCTTTAAGTTTTGGAGGATTTTTGGGGGTACAGCAACAGAAAAAGAATCATTAGTATTCTTTTTTGCGGTTGTTTTTGGTACTGGGGATTGAACCAAGGGGTATTCTACCCTTGAGCTGCACCCCCAAGCCTTTTTATTTTTTATTTTGAAACAGGGTCTTGCTAAGTTGCTGAGGGTCTGGCTAAGTTGCTGAGGCTAGCCTCAAACCTGTGATCCTCTTGTCTCAGCTTTCCAAGTACTGAGATTACAGTCATGCACCACCACATCCAACTTCATTAGTGTTCTTTATCTCAGTGATACCCTGTTCATTTGAGAGACCTCTGGGAAGTCTGTCCTCCCTTCCTTATTTCTCTACATTAAATCTGCCCCAACCCACATTCTTATGATCAAGACTTACATGTCTCTACCCATAAATCCAACCTATTTCCTCTTTCAGAACTGGCCTATCTCTGTATATATCTTAGACCTCTTTTTCTTTGAAAAGTATTTAACTAATTTACTCAAATGTGGAAATGCCTAAATGTGATTTTTTAAAAATACCACCCGAATGGTAATGCCTTCAGACTTTGAGCTTCATTGCATTTATTTAGATGACTGGTTGCTATGAGAAATACAAACCAAGTGACCAACTTTTTTTTTTTTTGCTGTACCGGGGATTGAACCCAGGGGCGTTCTACCTCTGCGCTACACCCCCGGCCCTATTTTTTATACTTTATTTTGAAACCGGGTCTCATGAAGTTGCGGAGGGCCTCACTAGGTAGAGAGAGAGAGAGAGAGAGAGAGAGAGAGAGCTGAGGCTGGCCACGAACCTGGATCCTCCGGTCTCCGCCTCCCAAAGTACTGGGATTGCAAGCGTGTGCCACCACGTCCGGCCCAAGTGACCAACTTTTGAAAGACATACTACTTTAGGAAGATTTTTGGTCTCTGGTATAGCATCTCATGATGGGTTTCTTGTCCAGGAGTATGTGGGGTGAGCCCTGATCCCAGGAGTAAGTTGGTAGAACCAGGTCAGGCATCCGCTCCTCACTTTGTCAACACCATGCTCTGATCAGCTCTCCTCATTTCTACCCAGTCATGAAATTTATATTTTCTTGAGATTTAAAAATAGGTATCTCAAGTTGGGCATGGTGGCACCCATCTGTAATCCCAGTACTTGGAGGCTGAGTCAAGAAAATAACAAGTTTGAGACCAGCCTCAGCAACTTAGTGAGACTCTCAGCAACCTAGTGAAACCCTGTTTCAAAATAAAAAAAGAAAAAAAGAAAGGTTGGGATACATCTCAGAGGTAGAATGCCCCTGCATTCAAACTCCAGTATAAAAAATTAAAAGAGTTATTATTCTGAGCAGTCATTAACTCCCCACCCGATCCTTCTCCCTCACCAATACCCTGCTGACCTATGAAGCAGGAAGCCAAGGTGACTGACAAATATGAATTGATGGAACTTCCCAACTTGTAAGTCAGTTAGAAAATACGGAAAACCACATTAAGATAAAGTGAAATATGCCATTTCACTGTGATTTACCAAATAACTTTCTGTCCTCAAACCTGGCTTATTGAAGTACACTTGCTTTACTAGACGGACATTCAGTTTAGAGAGTCAAATCCATTAACAAAACAGGTCAAAAGTGTTAATGTGCTCTTCAGAAAGTTTGCTCACACAGTGCGTACCAAGTGTTCACTGTGTACCTGATTTGTTCCACATAGATGTCTTCTCTGGATAGTGCAGCCTGAACACAAAAGAGTCATAAACCTTAAAATGCCCAGCGGCCTCTATTATTCTGTTTGAAGACCTACATGGGTCTAAAAATCTGGCTGCATATTGGGTTGTAGTAAGTGGAGACCAGCTCACGCTCCACTCTGCCCTTTTAAAAGGTTCTCTGGTCGGTTTCCCTGGAGCCTGTGAGTGTGCGAGGGCTGGAAATGCATCCAAATGTCTGAGTATTATCAAATCCCCAATTCATTTGTATATGGCACCGTGCATTAGAGCAAATTGCTGAAAATGCCATAAAAAGAGTTATTGTAAGATTATTGAGGTTCTGATAAGTGATTGATGCTTTAATTAGGCCTGTTAATAGTCTTCATAGTGGTAGGCTGTAATAACTGAACAGTCAGGTTGGGATTTAGGGTCACTATATTAGTTTGTTGAGTGCCACTAAATGAGGTTTCCTCTTCAGCACCAAATTATAATTTTATAGCTGACTCATAAACTTAACTCAGCTCAAAATACTATTTAAAAGGCTCAGAGAGGTGCTTTATTTACCAAGCATTGAGCCACTAAGCTCTAAGTTGTAAAACTTGAACTGCAGCTATTAGAATTCTTAGCCTTTACTTGATAATAATCCCATTTAAAAATAATGGTGCATATTTAATAAGAACAAAAAAGGTAAATTATACTACATTAAAAAGAAAGTTATAAGTATACATATACTAATATGAAGTTACAATCATTTTTGTTTGTTTTGGGGTTTTAGTGTGTGTGTGTGTGTGTGTGTTACTGGGGATCGAATCTAGGGGTGTTCTACACTGAGCTACACCCCTACCCTTTTTATTTTTTTATTTTTAAACAGGATCTCACTAAGTTGCCTAGGCTGGTCTCTACTTGTGATCCTCCTGTCTCAATCTCTCAAATACTGAGATTACAGGAAGATGCCAAAACATGAGGAAAGCTTCTGTTATACAACGTTCTTTTTTAAATGTTTTGGTATGGGGATTGAACCCAGGGGCATTCTACCTCTGAGCTACACCCCCAGCCCTTCTGATTTATTTATTTTGAAACAGAGACTCACTAATTCGTTAAGGGTCTCTGTAAATTGCTGAGGCTGGCTTCCAACCTGTGATCCTCCTGTCTCAGTCATATTAGGTATGTGCCACCAGGCCTGGTTATATATAATGTCCTTTACTTTAATCTAGTTGATTGTTATGAGTGCTTATGCATCTAAAAATCATAGTTAAAATCCTTTCTATCAGAAAAATTTAAGCAGTACTTTCAGTTCAAAGTGTTCCTATTAGGTTAAACCTAATTCTAATCAATAATGAAGCATACAATAAATATGTTTGGTTAAAGGCTCTATAAGAAAAATCTTCACTGGTTAAAATTTGAGTTAATATGGGAGAATCATATTCAATCTTTTTAGAAGTTATTTTATTTTATGTAATTCTATATTTGACTTATAAAGTTTCCAAAGTTCATCACATTACTAGCAAAAGAAATATTTTTGCATATAAAGGAGCATAAGCCTGCTTAAATTATGATCCAATAATTGTGTACTTGAATATTGTGGCTTTGTAAATTTTATTCCCCAAAAAATCTTTCAGTGTAATATTACATATGTTACATCCCTAGAACCAAATAGTACCTATGGGTAGGTAGGACAGGAATTGCTCGGTTCATTTTATAAAGACAGAAAAAGATGTATATCCTTATCTGAGTCAGAGTACAAATGCATTGCAGAGTCTCTACTAAAGCCACATGTCTGGATTCCATTCTAGATCTTCTGAAAATGAATTCTCAAAACATATTGATAGGTATCATTTAAAATGAAACTATCAGGAAGGTGTAATTTAAAATGACATTTTACAAACATCCTTCTTTCTTGTAAATGAAGGCAAAATAACTGGTCACTATCTGAGACCAGTTAGACTGGTGACCTGAACCCTGAGACCTGAGGTTGGACTGGTGTGCTGTTCCTTTTGCTAGTGGAGAACATGGTGGCAACTGGAAGGCAAACATTTAGTGGTGTGATAATGAGGCTGTGCTAGCCTAAAATGTAGATGTTGCATCCAAAGCAAAGAGGCCAGAGGTCCAGGAAAAAAAGTGGAGATAAGGAGGTGGACAGGTTATAAACAAAGCAAAACAAGAAAAACTAAAAGGGGTCTCAGAGTAAGTGGGTGATGAACAAGCAGGCTCATGAGATCGCGCTCCTCACCCTGCAGCAGAGTTTGAAATATTCCTGGCACATGCCTGCATAGACCTTAATGTTGGTATATGACCAAGCTGCTGGTTTCAGGATCAATTATTAGGATACCTTATAACTAGAATGCTTATAAGAAAAAGCAAGGTTGGTAATAAAATATTAATTTGCTCTGATTATTTGACAAAATATAGGCTTAGACTCCGTGGAAAATATTGTTTGCATATATTAAGCTCATTTTTACCAGAGTTTAAATCATTTGGGTATTTCAATATTACCCAAATCATGTAAGGACTTTGTTTTACGGGATGATTATTTAAGAGCTGTTCATTTTGAGAGTGTGATGGACATTCATTTGTCAACAAATAATTATTGTGTGCTTGTCATCTGCCAGGCACAGTGAAATAAATATGATATCACAGTGGAGAGACATGTGGCCTGCAATCAAGTCATGAATCCAGCACTTATTTGGTGAGTGACCTTCCACAATTCTGAGCCACCTGGTACCTTAGCTTTCTCATCTTTAAAATGGGAGCAACACTTTCTTTGAGGAGGTGAATTGAGAATTAAGTTTTTTAAAATGTAGACCAATATATTGTGTACACTGCCTGGTACAGCATAAACATGTTTAACATCTTTATTATTATGAAGAGAATAAGTTATATTTTCTTGCCCTCAAAGAATATATGGTTTAATGGGAAACAAATAAGTTATATAGTGGAGGCACATAAACATATTTCAGGAGTGTGATGGACATAAGTAGTGGCATATGGTACCAACAGGGCAGTCACCATCTCAGTCATTTTGTAGTGGTAGGCAACAGCTTTGCGTTCTATTTCAGTCCAGAGACCTGCCTCAGTAAAACATTCAAGAATAGTACATTAAAGAAACACTGGAGTTTAACTACTAAACCTGGATTCTGAGTTTGGAAGGGGATGACATAGTGAAGAGGACATGAAAACAGAGATTTCAGTCTGCTTCCCAAAAGGATTGGTCAATGCAGCAAAAATCTATAAACTTTTCTATAACTGAACTTGTTTTTCTATAACTAAACTTTTCTATAACTAAAAACTTTGCTCATTTTTTCTAGAAATTAATTATTGTATAACATGATCTGGTGACATTATAGATACTCAATAAGTGGTAGTTATTTTTAATCATTAATATGAAAAACACATGACTTCAATACCTTTAAGACAAAAACCTCAATTCTTAAGCATAGTCTCTAACTGCCTTCTAGATCTCATCCCTACCTTCAAATCCAGCCGATTTTTATTTCCTTTTCTCAGTCTCCAAACCCCCATACTGTGTTCTATCGCCTATTCTCTTTACTGTGATTGGAAAGTACTTTTATCCCAACCAGAAAGACTTATACATGATTTTTCCCTCCCAAGAAACTTTCACTCCTTCTACCCCTACACAAAACAAGGTAGTTGCCTGTCTTCTCTGTTCCAAAGCACTCATGCATATGTGTGTGTGTGTGTGTGTGTGTGTGTGTGTGTGTGTCTTAACATTTCTTTCAACTGTCTCTATTTTTCACTCTTCTTGACTCAAATTCCTTGAGAGAAAAGACCACCTTCCATATTCGCCTCATAGACACCTGGCTCTGAAGTGACCACATAGAGGTGGCTCAATACATGATTGTGGAATAAATCAGAGAGTCCTTAAGAAATGCAAAACCTACATGTGGGCAAGGATATTATATGATATTGTAAGATGCTTGAGGGATTTTTCGAGAACTTTCCATCCCTGGGAAAACTCTTAGGTCTGGGAAATCTAGTAAGATTTGCTAAAAATCCCGGTATACCATGGACGTCTCATTAGCTCTGGGGAATAAAGAAAGCTTTGAGGTAGTAGCCTATCACTCCCAACTAGTCTTTGTTGAGGTATGTTAAGCAATGGACTCTGTAAATTCTTACTCAAGCAGATTTTCATTGTCAGAGAGATCTTAACTGAACCACAAATGAGCTCTTTTCCAAATAGAGACTCTATTTCCCAGTACAACCAAGTATTTCTGATTCTAGATGCTTTTATAAACTAGGATCCTCTAGGAAAATTAAATATCTGATATACAGGCACTACCCTATAATTAATTCTGTTCTGTGTGATCAACTGCTGTTCCAGTTGGATTTACCCTAACAACTATATACAATGTGTCTTAAATTATAAAACATAGTTCTTTTTTCTCTTCTTCTTTTTAACTGTGCCAAAATAATTCAGATTTTTTGTTGGAATTTCCCATAAAATTGCTTCTTCATGATAAGATTGAGGAGTCCTGACCACCTGGAGTTAACTGAACCACCCCCTCCATGGGAAACAATGTACCATTCTAGGTCAAAGCTCTTTTGGTTGATAACAATAAAATCTCATCCAAACTAGCTTTAGGAAAAGAGAGAAATAGATTATTAGTGATAAAGAGAGCGTAGTAGGTACAGTCAGCCTCTTAAAGACTTGACTTGTGACCTGGAAAACAATCAGGAAACAAAGTGCCCCTCTTCCTTTAGGAATGTGTCATTGTATGTTAATACATAGGTCTCTCTGTATGGCCATTTCATTAAACTGTTCATCAGTTGCTGACTTTTCCTTCTCCACTTAAATGGCAGTACTTGGTTACTTTATGACTCACCAATTTACCTGTATGCTCAATTAAGTCTTCATAACAGAAACTAGCTACATATCATCTCTCAATCCCAGTGTCAAATGCTTGGGAGAAAGAATCTAATTATTCCCAACAGGTCAGTAATCCATCTGGGTCAAAGGTCAAAGGTCAAAGTGAAGCAGGACAAAGGACCTGTAAACAGAAAAAATTAAAAATGGCATTTCCCTTTGACAACAAAGGGAAGTCACAGACAGGCAGCAATTCTTGCTGCAATTACCATGATGCAATTGAGCCCACGGTTGTCAGGGCGCTAGTCTCATGGCAAGCTGACACCCCACCACAGATGTATCACATATGCATCTGGTGGTCACGACTAGGTGCCAGCTCACTGACATCCCACCACAGATACATCATATATGTGTCTGGCGGTCATTACTAGGTATTAGCTCTTTGTCACACTGGTAAAAGCATGTATAAATTCACTAGATCCACCACCGTTTATGGCCATGCATGAAATGGGCACCAGGTAGCCCAGGGGACACTCTGGGACAAGTCACAATGTGACAAGAGAAATAAAAGGACACTTTTATTTCTCCTTTGTCTCTTAGATGTGAAATGGCCCATCTGCCTGAGACGGCCAACACCCCATTAAATTCATAGTTTTTGTGTGTGTGTGTCTGAGTTTGGTGTAGTATAGATCAAAAGACAGAGAGGATGGCCACCAGAAAAAAATGTAAACAATGACACTATCTTACAGCTAGATCTATTTTACAAGAAAAAAAAATAAGGGATCTAAAGTTTGCATTAAGAAAAAATCCAAAGCTATGCTAGCAAGGTAAATCAGATGTGAATATTCTGACCACACTAAGATATAAATAATTGTCATAGAACCAGAGCCCAAAAACTAAACAAAACAGAACAATAAATAAAAGGAGATATTTATAGGCATGAGGGATATTATAATTAAGTTAAAAGAAAGAGGGAAATGCTTTTAGATAGAAAAGAATTTTGTATAGCAAGATTTTTGTTCTAAATGACTGAGTTATCCCATAGGGGGAAAAAAAAAGATGACAACAAAATCCGAGGGTTAAGCAAGTCTCAGAAGAAGGTTTGAGGAAGTTGCAAATAATTTGTAAAGGGTAAACTTATGAAAGAAATGTGTAATAAGGTTGGTTATAATGAAGAAAAATTATTTACAGAACTAAGAGTCACATAAAATAGATTGGTTCTATGTCTACAACAAATTGGCTTTATTAAGATTTTTATCTGCTTTGGGTAAAATTTTATAAAAACAAGACTAGAGAGCAAAATTTAACATTTTATTAAGATAATTTCCTGCTATATATATTGACAACAATGTTTTAGATATTTGTATTCCCAAAATGTACAGTACTTCTAAAATACAAAATACAAGATTACTAAGCTAATTACATCTAAACAAAACAAAATAGTGATATCTTTTCCAGGTTTATATGACCATCTTCTTTATGCAAAGATACAAATGGAATGCTTTATTCTTGATAATTCTGTTTTGTACTTTTCTTATAAAATTGTATAACTGTTGTTAACGTTTAATAGGAGTACAACACACAGTGTTTTGAGATAATAGCTGTCACCTTCAAGACAGCTTAAAAGGGTCTGGTGAAACTGACATTCTGGATGTTCAACAACTGAGACTTAGAAAACAATCAAGAAATAAAGTGCTAAAGAAAAACTGCCAATATTTTGGCCCTAATCCTCCAAGGTCAGACAGAAACCAGCAATCATGGGACTTCACTAATGGCCCCTACACGTCCAGTGAGTCATCTGACCTCCCCAAACAAGGAGATCATGAAGACCCCAGAGGCTGAGAGCCACCGATACATATTCTGCAAAAAGGAGGGTCATCAGAGAGGAAAATGTCCTTTATGCTTCAAAAAGCCAAATGGTCAGCAAGACCAAGACCTGTCCTGGCAGATGGCACAACTGGTAGAGGTAAAGTCTCACCAAGTCCTTAAGAGTAACCCTGAGGAGACTTGACTGACCTTAATGACAAAATTGCTAGAAAAACTTATGTTTGCCCAACATTGGGCTAACTAC
>PVJS01004062.1:0-30789 GCA_004027185.1 Glis glis
CCCAGTACTTTGGGAGGCAGAGACCGGAGGATCCAGGTTCGCGGTCGGCCTCAGCTCTCTCTCTGTCTCTCTGTCTCTCTCTCCCTCTCTCTACTTAGTGAGGCCCTCCGCAACTTCGTGAGACCCGGTTTCAAAATAAAGTATAAAAAATAGGGCCGGGGGTGTAGCACGGAGGTAGAATGCCCCTGGGTTCAATCCCTGGTACCGCAAAAAAAAAAAAAAAGAGAATTCTATCTCTCCATGAACACACTATTTAAAGCCATAGTGAGAAAGTAACCACTACTTGCAAGAAAGAGAGCTCTTACCAGACACAGAATTTGCTAGCACCTTGATCATGGACTGGTAGCCCCCAGAACCATGTGAATATAAAAATCTGTTTTTTTAAGCCACCCATTGTATGGTACTTTGTAATGGCAGGTCTAGCGGATGAATACAACATTTGACAACACCACTACGTGATCTCAAACAAGTTTCTTGTTTCCTCTTAGCCACAGGTCAAAGAAATGATTGAGCTAAAATATTTATAACATGCCTGGTTGATTTAATTTCCATGATCTTGTTTTTCCAGAATTGCCACTTTTGCCTTTTCTTGCTATAGCCTTTTTAGGGAGTGTTAGGTATTGAACATAAACACTCTAGGACATCTGCAGTCTTGATATTGACACACTAGTCATTATTTTTAAATTGTGGCATATAGTGAAATATTTATAAATGTTAAAAGAAGCTTCCAAATGGGATTATAACATCAAGTCTTTTATAAGAAAGAGCAGGGTTGGGATTTCCCACTATTGGTTGTGGATCTGTATCAGAGCAGGTACATTAGAATCACCTGGGATGATTTATTAGAACATAAATTATGTGATGAACCACAAGACTAAACCTTGACAATTTATGAGGTCATTTATCACCATTAGGGCAAAACATCTATGAATTAGCAACAAGCAGAAATTTGGTATGTACTAAGTAGAAACTGATGCTAGACCAGGAGAGCTATGTTATAGTTTGAACTCATGACCAAACAATTCATTGATCTTGGCTAAGCCATTTCCTTTACTTGGGTCTTAATTCTCCCATCTATGAAATCAGTGATCTGGGTTAGATTGTCTTTAATCTACTATATAGCCTTAAGCAGTTTAAATGCCTACTAATAAATGTAAGGATATTAGACACTTCTTCAATGTTAAAGTAGAAGATCGTTGAGCAGGGCATGATATAATGAGGATGTTTTAAGTCCAACACATCATAACATATTCACCACCCTATCCTCTAGTTAATTTTAGACCACCAACCATTCTATTCAAAGAAAATACTTGGTTTCAGGCATTGCCATATACCTGATTCCTGCAAGGAGGTAGGTAGCCTTTTGTTTGCATGAATAAGAAGTTAATTGAGTGCGGGGGACATAGCTCAGTGGCAGAGTGAGCACTTGCCTACCATGCAACAAGCCCTAGGTTCAATCCCCAGAACCACAAAAAATCAATAAAAGAAAATAATAAAATAAAATCAACTGAGAAGCCAAGAATCAGGGTGACTTTCAGTACCATGATCCAGCACACCAAAAAACTACATGCATTTATGATAAAAACAATTAAATGGACTTTCTAGATTATTTTTGTTATATATAAGTTTTTGAGAGTTTCAAATACCAAGATTAAAAATAAAGTTTCTTTATTACCAGAACTCAGTACCATTACTGAGATGTAGTAAGTAGTCATTGGACTTTGGTAAATTCAATGAAATGAATCTCTCTTGGTTGTTAATTTTACTATCCCAAAGAAGAATATAATATATAGAATCATAAGGAGACTCCTGCATAAAATGGAAGTCTCTCCCATGGTTTTTATATAATTCCAACAAGGAGATGACATTTTGAAAACTAGAAAACTCTGGGCAAATATAATTTGTGTTTTGTGGTTTTGTAAGTTTTCCTCTGAGACTTTTGTCATTTTCTTTTTTCCCTTGGTGAATTCCCCTTGTTTGACAGCAGTCAGAATTTAGTACCTAAAATAGCTTGAGACATTGATTGCGATGGCTAACAACAGAATATTAGGAGCTTGGCACACTGAAAGAAGAAAACTAAACAAATTTTCATCAAGATGCAATAGTTTAGACCAGCTGAGCTTTAAAGGTGTAGATCCAAGTGTAAAATCTGTCCAAGCAATGCAAAGAGGTGAATCAGAGCACCATGAGCAGAAGGCACTAGGAAGTCACTTCAACCAGTCATTTATGTGAAATTAAGAGTCTGTGTGTGCGCGCGCGTGTGTGTGTGCGCGCACACACAAATGTCCACACATTGTGCATACATTGTTTTATAGCTTTTTGTCAATGAGGAAAGAAAAGTGCTTGTAAGAGATTCATGCAGAATTAGAATTTCTAGCTTCACCATCATTTTCCAGGCATTGAATAAGGTTTCTTTTTGGGAGATATGGAGTATTCCATCAACTGTTTCTATATATTAATGGAAGAGAATCTTGTCAATGTTGAGTAAAGGGCATATCTCTGTGTTTTTAAGATTAAGTCTAAAATTACAAAGCCACTCTTACCTCATTAATTCATGTCCTAAGTTAATAAAGGGAGTAGTGAAAGCAATTTCCTCCCAATCCATTACCAAGGAGTTAAGGACTCCTTGAATTCCATCGGGTCTTTGCATCCTCTCACTCCTCCTGAGTGTTGTGACTGGTTATATTTTCGGGGAGGTTTCATAGGCTCTCTTGAAATCATCTGGAGTGTAGTCATAGCCCAACGTAGAATGATGGGATGAGCAGAAGTCACAGGCCTTATAGTTTTTGTCATATAGCTGGGTTAACTGAGGTGAGAATGGATCCTTTATGAGTGTGCTTTGTTATCTGAAAATTTAGCAGCTTGGATTAGGTTAGCAATTACAAAGAGTGTTCTTCAAGCCAGGCATGGTGGCACATGCTTGCAATCCCAGTACTTGGGAGGCTGAGACTGGAGGATCGCAGGTTCGTGGCCAGCCTCAGCTACTTAGTGAGGCCTTCCGCAACTTCGTGACACCTGGTTTCAAATTAAAAGGATAAAAAATAGGGCTGGGGGTGTAGCTATGAGGTAGAACGCCCCTGGGTTCAATCCCTGGTACCGCAAAAAAAAAAAAAGAGTCGTCTTCAGACGGACTGTATCAAAATTACTTTTAAGCTGGGTATGGTGGCACATGTATGTAATCCTGGGATTTAGGAAGCTGAGCCAGAAGGACTGCAGGTTTGAGGCCAGCTTCAGCTACTTAGTGAGACCCTGTTTCAAAATAAAAACTAAAAAGGAATAGGGGTATAGATCATAGGTAAAATGGGTTCAATTCTTAGTAACGAAAAGAAAAAGTCACCTTTCAAATTGTCTAGAAAACGTGGAGTCCACTAAATGTAGTATTGTGATACCCTGGATGGAATCCTGCAGAAAAGGACCATTAATGGATATATTGGTGATATCTAAATATAGACTATACTTTATTTAGTAGTATGTGCCTGTCTTTCTTATTTTTGTCAAATACGTCACAGTTATGTAAGATATTAAGATTACAAAACACTCAGGCAAAGGCTATAGAGGTACTCCCTGAAAACCTTTTTTGTTAACCTAAATTTGTGACAAAATAAGAAATTTATTTAAAAATATAGATTTCATATTCCTCTACAAAATAAGCATGAAGCCTACAAACCTACACTTAGGGAAAAATTATAAAACTACAATATGTAGCCAAATTTGGGACTCATGGAACTAGATGGATCATTCCAACTCCCCCCCAAAAATGCTATTAATTCATGAACCACCTGGATCAAAATTTGTAGATTATCAGATGTGCCTATGTGTAGCAACACTAACCTTGTGTGAGAATTGTCAAGGGAGAAGTTTCAAACTCCAGATCCTGTGACTCCTGAGATCTAACAAATCAGAATCTCAGTGGAGTCTGTATAGTTCTAAAAAAACCTATGAAAAAAATCTGAATTTCAACCAGAATTGAAATGAATGTAACACAGGTTTCAATTATGTAGCAAAAGGAAGTTCTAGCCATCAACTCCTCTAATACGACCAATGCCCATTGGCTTAAGTCCATCAGCATCTATAACTAGAAATTGCATGGACTGTAATCCATGTTTATATTTCTGGAATATCCCAAACACCCTAAGATTTTATGGAAACATTTCCATTTAATATCTATGTAAAATGGTCCAAACTGTTATGCCCATGCGGCTGGGATTCCAGTATCTCTTCATCACTCCTAACATCAAGTTCGGAGGGGCGTGGAAGTGAACTGTCCCACTGCCAGCTGATTCAATCACAAGACCTGACCATCACTCTTAGCTGTTGCCTCTTATTATGGGAAACTTCGTAATCTGGAAAAGCCATCACACATGGTGCAGGAAGGGCTCAATCTTTTTGTGTATAATCTAGGTTAAGAAAAGTAATACAACTCTCTTTCCCTTGCTTTCCTATTCTGTTCCCACCAAGATCTCCAAACTGGATTTCACCCACGACTTAAATCTGTCTTTGGTTCATCATGGGTGCTGGTGGTTCCTTGTATGTTAAAAGCTGATCCAGCCTTCCCTCTTCACTAAGATGAAAAATGTCACCATCCTTCAGTCCTCTGTTAAAATCCTACGTTGTCTATAAAGCATTTCTTAACATCACTCTACTCCCACTTTTCCAAATCCCCAAATTATATTTGCATAAAAATTAGGCAATTAACTCCATTTTGACATACTATTCTTCTATGCCTTTCACATGCGCCAGGAAGCAATAAGATATAATAGAGAGAAGGAAATCATTGTAGTCCTAAACAATCAAGTTGAATTCAATCTCTTCCTGAGCCTTATGTGTTTTTCCTGATAACCAAGGATAGTAACACTTATTTTATATTGCCTAGTTATTTTGTAAAGCATATATAAAATATTTGGTATACTATTGTTAGATATTTAAAATTAGCAATTTCTTCTTTATTTCCCTCCACTTATATTTCTGCATTCAATGTTGCAAAAGTGTTCACCTTAAAATAGTACCTAATGTTTATAGAGCACTTCACAGTTCATAAACTCTTATAACAATCTGGTGAAATACGTATTTAAACTCTATTTTACCAGTTAAAACAGTTGATGAGATTCTTAAAGATTAAATACCTTCCAAATACTACAGAGTTTCTGGAAAATTCAGCTGACAAACCCTGGTCTTTGTTGCCAGATTCCCTTCATGATAATACTAGTAGTGCTTTATATATTGATTATAATAACTCATTCATCCGAAATCAAAGGGTCACCTTTTATGCAAGAAGCTCTCGGCTAAGCATTCAGGATACAGTCATGAATAAGAGAATTAAACTATGACCTCATAGAACTTAAGGACTAGCAGCTGGGACAATGACAAGACAAGGTCAATATGAATGGACCCATCTATGTTGAGGCCAAACTTAACCTGAGTGACGGGCTAACCTGAGTCAGCAACCCTTCCAGTAGGCACAGTCCTTATGATCAGGAGTGCTCACTGAGCATATTAGTGGCAGGACTGAAATCGACTTACATGATGACCATCGAACCTGCAACCTTGTCCTCATTAGCACATATCAGAAATTTCCAGAAGCTAAGAACTATAATAAGACATTGCTACAATTATAGAAATAGTAATCATTAGCCTTATCTTCTTCTTCCTAGGAAAGCGATCCTTTGGTACACAGACAGACCTTCTCTCCTACAGTCCTTCCCTCAGGCAAAAGTTCATCCTGACTTAAAAATGTCCTCTCTTGTGCTTGCTGTCTTTTAACAAAGTGACTCTAAAATACCCACAATAGGTGTCATAGAAGCTGGGCATGGTGGCGCATGCTTGTAATCCCAGTACTTTGGTAGGCGGAGACCAGAGGATCCGGGTTCGCGGCCAGCCTCAGCTCTCTCTCTCTCTTCCTGTTTCTCTCTCTCTCTCTCTACTTAGTGAGGCCCTCCGCAACTTCATGAGACCCGGTTTCAAAATAATGTATAAAAAATAGGGCCGGGGGTGTAACGTGGAGGTAGAACACCCCTGGGTTCAATCCCTGGTACTGCAAAAAAAAAAAATAGGTGTCATAAACAACAATAGCAGTAGGTGTCATAGACAACCTCATATCCACTGTATGGTATGCTGAGCAGATGTTGAGATGTGGGTTTGAGTGTGCCTCTCCTCAATCCTATGTATGCTCCAAAACTAGTATATTTGTGCTCCACCGACGGTCTTGGTCTATGGGCAGCCTCTATGCCAGCTTCCCACCACTCCACTGGTTAAAGATTTACTGATGCTACGATAAGCGTTCTCTAGATTTATGCCTTCAAACACTTGCCACTTCTTCTCCCTGCCTGTTTATCTCAGCTTCCACTAGCTGTAGATACATATTTTGGGAATAGGGTATTTGTGGAAATCTCCCTTACCTTTAAAGATATTAAAAATCCATCTGTAATGGTTTGGATTTCTAATGTCCCCTGAGACCTCAGAGAGTAGGCAGCCATGTTGGAGGTGGAGCTTGGTGCTAAGGAGGAGTCTCTAGGCAGTATGACCCTGGGGATTTTATAAGGTCCCTCTTCCTTTTCCTCTCTCTCTCTTGCTTCTGGCCTCCATAATGTGAGAGCAGATTCCTGCTTTCTCTCTTTTTCTGCTTCCTGCTGCCATGCTCTGAGCTCCGCAGACCCGGCCTGACATAACCTGAACCCTGAAATCTCCAAAACTGTGAATAAATAAAGCGTCCTTCCTCTAAGTAGTGTGGTCACTTGTTTTGGATTATGGCAGTAAGAATTATGATCAAAACACCATCCAAGGCCGGGCGTGGTGGCACACGCTTGTAATCCCAGTACTTTGGGAGGCAGAGACCGGAGGATCCGGGTTCGCAGCCAGCCTCAGCTCTCTCTCTCTCTCTCTCTCTCTCTCTCTCCCTGTCTGTCTGTCTCTCTCTCTCTCTTTACCTAGTGAGGCCCTCCGCAACTTCGTGAGACCCGGTTTCAAAATAAAGCATAAAAAAATAGGGCCGGGGTGTAGCGTGGAGGTAGAACGCCCCTGGGTTCAATCCCCAGTACCGAAAAAAAAAAAATACCATCCAATATTTTTCCTTCCTATAATCTAACTTTTTTTTTCCAGAAGCAGAATGGACCGTCAAGATACTTAGTCTAATAAGTCGATGGAAAACCACTATGAGTTTCAGCTTTACTAACATGTGACCTTTGCAAAATACTTGGCCTTTTAGGGTCTTAGAAACCTCAAGAGCAATGTAATATAATTCAACAAGCATCCCATATTTCTGAAACTATTTGACTAATAGTAACAATGGAGGAGGTGATGGCCAAAATATAGGTTTGTAGTTTCATAGGAAAATCAATCTTGACAATTTGGAAGTGCCTCGGTACATAAAAGATTCCTTGTAGTTCATTCTCAATAATTTTCTTGTGGTGCTGGTCTAATTAAAAGAATTCCACAGAATTCATTGTGTGCAATTTGACTTCTCTAACATCTCTTCATTTAAGTTTTTCTGTAGAAGTTTGTGAATTAAGCTTATAATTATCATATTATAAAGAAAAAAACATAAACAAACAAAAGCAGCTAGCAATGATTATAATAGTGTAACAGGCTCCACTTTTATTTTTCAAGCCTTGAATTCATATATATTCTTATTTCTTTCATTGTTTAGACCCTGAACATGTACTTCCCTATCCTTGCACATCTACATGACTGATTTTGTAAGCTGACTCAATTTCATCAAATCAAAGGAGGAAATTTGGTATATTCAGAAAGGGACATGACCCAGCTTTTGAGCCATTAATGAATACTGGGTGGTTTGGGTCAAATTTTTCATTAGCTGTAGCTTGAGAGTAGAAATTGCATATACATCTGAGGTAGAAAGAAGACATAATTTAAATTGGGGTGGGGGTATATATTTGAAACCAATTATTACTGACAATAGTTTTAAAATGATGGGGTACGGCTATCATGAGACTCTAAGCAACAATAAAAACTGTTTACCCAGCTGAGTCAGTGCCATAACAGAAGAGAGCCCCTGGAGATCCATGAGCACACGATTTAATCAGCTCACGTGGAGATGTGGCACATGAATAGGCCCTGCACAGCTGGTGTGCGCAGCACCATGCGGAGAGGGAGCAAAGTCATCATTTTGTATACCACTTGGTTCTTCCTAGCATCATTTCCCCATAACACCCATCGAGGCCAGAGAAGCTCAAAGAACCAGAATCATCTGTAAGATTTGCAGGGACAGAGCCAATTGCCTTCCAGAAACCATAAAGTGCATCATTAGATGCCACATATAACACCATTCTGGAGCCCATCCTGTACTAAAAACGCAATTGGGATGCATGATAAATAACTAGGGTGCTTTGCATTTCTAGCCCATTTCTCACTTTTGACCAGCAAGCCTGTGTCCAAAACAGCCTCCTTGAACCTCATATTCAGCATAAATAAAATTACACTAGTATCATTGGTTCTAAGCCTGATTTTTGCTCTCATGTTTTCTGGTACACCAAATGACAGGCCCATCTCCCTTTTTTCAAGTCTGAACTCCACCCTCTGAGACTTCTATCTCCCTCTTTCCTTTTATGGACCCTGGTGATTACACTAGGCCCATCCATCCAAATAATCCATAATAGCATTTTCTTAAGGTCAACTGCTTCCCCACCCTAAATTGATCAAAAGTAATCTTAACTCTTGCTGGCCATGCAACCTAACACATCCATACATTTGAGGATTAGGACACAGGCATCTTTGTGAGACCATCATTCTGATAACCACAGCAGGCTAGATTGATAATCACAAATTTCAGACTGTGATCTGAGAAGAAGTCACCCCAATCGTGAGAAGGCCTCATGAAATTTGTGACTTTGATGATTTCTCTTCCCCTCTTGGCAAACTGAAGTAAAACTTACTCTTTATGTTTATGTTAAATGACTCATTCTCTATGGTACATTCTGTGATTGTCCTTGTTAGCGACCAAAACTTCCTCCTTGAGTTTCCATTGAATTTTATTTATATAAAGAGTCACAGTAAAGCTTGTATAATGGATAAATAAACTCACATAGTGATTCTATTCTTTATTAATTTAAGCTTCCTTGGGAAAAATATTTTGGAACAAATCTTAAAAGTACAACTTCTGCATAATCCTTTTGTTATTTGAGGACTTGAGTCTCTTCCTATATTTATCAAGTTTGCTTTTAATACATATTAAGCACAAATACAATCCTGGCACATGAGGGGTCCTTGGTGAATGTTATTTCTCTTCCCTAAACATATGTGAGATAAACTTGCATGTATTTTTGTGAGGTATTACTCTAGGGAAGACAGTCTATACCTATCTATGTTTCCTGACTAAGATCTCTGAGAAGGCAGAGACTCTATGTTTCTTGTTCGTTGTCATATCCCAAGTCCCACTGTGCCTCTCAGCAATAAAAATTTACTATATTAATAAATAATTCACAGCAAAATCTATAGGAGTGGCTTTCTGCCTTCCAGTTGTGTGTTCTCTTAACTATATATCTTGTCACAAATGTATCTGGTTCATTTGAGTTGGTTCATATTCCCATACTATTCACTCCCATATACAGAATAAATCATGGAAAAGTTAAATATTTGTGTATACCTAAAGCTTCAAACTCTTTCAATCTGCCTACCTTCTGCTTCTGCTACCCTTGCCTATAGATAACCACTTTTCTTCCTTTATGGTAACGCAAAGGGAAAAAGAAGTGTAATTCCCGAAATGAATCATTAATATTTCTTCAGAGCAACCTACCCTATTCTACTTGTTCTCTTAATTTACTCACTTTATACCAACTGATGACAGAAGCCCATTGTTTTGCTGAAACATTAACTTCACAAAGTCATTCCGCTCCCATCTGCAGCACTAAAATTAATGATTCCCTCTGCAACATCTGTTTAATTAACTATCGGCACCATCGAAGAGGCATCCAAATACCCCAGCGACTAAATCAGGCTCAAATTAGGGAAATACGATGTTAAATTGTATCAGGGAGAAGCTGAGTTTATCCTTCCAAACACTGGCATTCATTAGCTAGCAGCCACCACATGCATCTTTATAATGAAGTAGTGTCAGCAGTGCCTGGCTGTAAAGTTCTCATTTAGGGGCTGCCCAAGTCTCTCCAGTCATGGTCACCACAGGGGAGTAAGGGAGAGGGACTTAGAGAGCCTCAGAGGCACCAAATCATCCCAGCATCTTTGTTGCTGGAGAGGGCAGTGGGGTTTCAACTGGGCATGTGCAGGTTGAGGGATTCTGGGAAACAGTGGTAGTGTGAAAAAGTGGCACGTGTGAGTCATTTCTATAAATAGTGCTTCCTCTTCTCTGGATCCTTTTAGCTATGTTTGCATCATTACTTGCATTGGTCTGCATAAGCAGGAACTTGCCTGGCCTCTTCAGATGCACTGGAGAATCTCTGTAATTGAGATTCCTGCAAGTAATCATTTAACAATGGTCTGTAAAGAACCGACTGTGTTCAAAGCATTGTGCTAGGCACCAGAAAAAAAGGCAAATGGTATGTGGACTTTGCCCATTGGCATGTTACACCAAGTAGAGGACACCTGGGGACACTGGCACTGTGCTAGTTGGTAGAATGAGTGAACAAGTTGAAGACGATCCCTGTTCTTGAAGAGTGAAGGGTCTGGTTTGTCTACACACATACAACAGTTATAATGCCAGTTAAAGATGACAAGTAAAGCAAGCAATGTTGTGAGAGAAATATAGACTGATGGTTGTAGAAATTCAGAATGGGGGGACATTGTTTAATTCTGAGGATTGTATGAAAGAAAGAGTTGAGGAAGCTGATGCCCCACTGACTTTTTTTTATTGTTGTGGTGGTGTTTTCCTTTTCCTTTATTTATTTACTTTTTATTTATTTATGGTTCTAGGGATTGAACTCAGAGGCTTTTACCCCTGAGCTACACCCCTAACCCTTTTTTGTTTGTTTAGAAACAGGGTCTCAGTAGGTTGTTGAGAGTCTCGCTAAGTTGCTAAGGATGGTCTAAAACCTGCTATTTTCCCGTCTCAGTCTCCTAAGTCCTAGGATTACAGGCATGTGCCACCACACTTGGTTTAGTGTTTTCCTTTTCAAATGATGCTAGGATTCACACATGCATCTGTATAGAGAAAGATCAATTTACAGGTATACCTAAAGCTTCAAACTCTTTCAATCTGCCTACCTTCTGCTTCTGCTACCCTTGCCTATAGATAACCACTTTTCTTCCTTTATGGTAATGCAAAGGGAAAAAGAAGTGTAATTCCCGAAATGAATCATTAATATTTCTTCAGAGCAACCTACCCTATTCTACAGGTAGAACAAAAGTGAAATTGTTGTAGAATCCAGGAGTACTGCATCATCTAGTTTTTGGACTATCAATAATGTTTGAGGAGAAAACTCTCCTACTTCCTCCCACCCAGCATTCTCTGGCCTGAAATTGACCTAAAATAACAAGTGCTTAGAGGCCATTCTGGAGGGGGACCGTTACTCACCCATAGGTGTCTGTGTCTCTGTTCTTTAAGTCTGCCACCCTATAGTGACATGTGTACCTGTTCTCCCCACTTAAGCCTGACATTTCAAACAACCAGTCTGTCTAACTGGTCTCTCTCAGACCTTGGTCCTTAGGTCCCACTTTAGCCCTGCATCAGACTTTGACCTTGAAATGCAGCTTTAGTAGGTGATGCCTGACATCCAATCTCAGATCTTGCCTAACATTCATATATATGTCTCTCTTCAATTTAGCATTAAAATTTGGGTGCAATTATCTCCACATTGTTTGATGAACTCAGAAGTCTATGATAAACCTTATATCTTTAACTTTGGGTCATCCCTAAGTTTATATTGTGCACCAGAGGAAGATCTGCTGAAAATAGGATTTGAAGTATAGAAGGAAAAGTCTTCTTGGCCAGCTACCCAATTGGGATAAAAAAAAAAAAACAAGATCAGAAAAGAAGAAAATGAGACAGGTAGGAATTGAAGGTCAGGCTCTAAAGGTCTCAGGAAAAGGACCAGTCCATTGCACTGATCACCCAAGATGTCGTGATGTGTTTGACAGGACACCAGCAAGATATAAATCTGGTGGCTGATTCAACAAATTTTCCACTTTGTAGGGGGCTTTTGTTGCTATGGTGACAAGTGTGGTGGGAAACTGCAAGTTTGCAAACTGTAAGGTTAGGGAGCTGCTGAAGCCAAGGGCTGGGAAAAGCCAAAGGATGTGAGGAGAGCAGAGGAAACAGAACAAGAACAGAGTGGCCCAAGAAATGATCGTGCTTTCCCATAGTAGTATTCTCGTGACATTCCCTCTCTACAAATGCTGCTAGTCCCCAAATCTAAGTGGCCATGGGAGATGGAACACTAGATACCGGATGTACACATTTGTTAATTAAGTCACATGTACCAAAATGAAGGATGCTATGTAATGTTCTAAGCTTATTTTTTTAAAAGAATCTCTGGAACCTTCTTTTTTTATTTATTACATTTATTGGTGCATTGTAGTTACACATTTTGGTAAGTGTCAGGGTATCAGAAGCATGCATGCACACATTGCTCATTTAGCTCTCCCTCAAATCCCACCCTATTCCCTTCCTCGTCCCTCCTTTCCGTGCTCAGCATAGTGATTGACTCTGATAAGTTTGTGTGTACACATCATGTGCATTAGTGTATTTCCCTCTTCCCGCCTCCGTCTCCCTCAGTTAGGTTGCCTTCTTTGCTCAACTAAACTTTTTGGGATTTAGAAGGGAACTCTGGAATCTTCTAACTGCTAGCGATGTAAAAGTTTCCTAAATCATTGACATCAGTATGTCATTGACGCTGCTTAGTTGTTGCCTGCAGGAAACAAGAGATCTTTTATTTCCTTCCTTTGCTTTCTCATTCTCTTGCTTTGCAAATTACTGTGGTCCCATGACTCAGTATGGGCTTGCATGTAAATATGTGCTTCAGCTAAATTGGTCAAGAGGCAGAATGCTTTGGTCCACAGGCATCAGGGTCTAATATCAATAGACCTGGTTATGCTGTTTAATCACAGTATGGATTTTGAGCCATTGATTTGATATCTCTAAGCCTTGAGTTTTGATTTTTTTTTAGTCTGAAAAATGCTGGCTAAACAACAATAAAGTACCTATCTCACAGGTTTATTGTGATAAAGGAAATAAGAGTCACAAAAATTTAGTGGTGTTTGTCATATGATAAACACTCAATAAACTTTAGTTAGTATGATTATAATCAGCTAACTTCTGTTATAATCTTTAAGGGGTAGTTTGAGTTTCTCTCTTGCTTAAATAAAATGAAAATTAAGTTTTATTATAATTCATGGGAAAAGGGAAAAAAGGTTGAAAAGAAATTTATTTTGCTTCTCATACCTAATAATGATTCATTGCATCTCTCTGGGGCATTGGTTCCTAAAGTGAAGACATACCAGAGGTAAAGATCTAGATCCTGATGACAGAAAGAAGTTCAGAATTGAAGATAGTCATTTCTAGCTCAGACGGTGACAGGAGATATATTGGTGACATAGCAAAGACAGTAGCATCAAGAAGTTTGAGGAGGATATCCAGAGGAGAAAACAGATAGAGCACGAGCTTGGGCAAGCTAGAAAGCTTCCTTAGAAATCTAAGTGTGGAGGTAGATATTTGACCTTGGGGCAATCTATTTGCAGGCAAGTTTCATAACAAATTCAGAGCAGGGTTTGGAGTGAGTTTCTATAACCTGAAATAGAAATTACAAGAGAGAGATGTGACCCCTCTCCAAGACAGAAAGATGAATCTAGTGCTGGAAGATAAGCATAGGGGAAACATTCACACAGAGCCTCAAATTCTAAAAAAGCCAAAAAGTCCCACTTTTGGGAACATTCCAGAAATGTTGAAAATGCATTTAATCTGGTGCATAGATGATTAAATAAAAGTAATAGATAGATTTTTATATGATTGTGTAGTACAGGAGCAGAAAATAAAAACAGGGAAATGCAAATCAAAACTAAAATGAGAAGGCCGGGCGTGGTGGTGCACGTTTGTAATCCCAGTACTTTGGGAGGCGGAGACCGGAGGATCCGGGTTCGCGGCCCTCAGCTGGCCAATACCAAGAAACAAAAGGTAACATACTGGAGGAGATGTGGACGAAAAGGAACTCATACAATGTTAGTAGGCATGTAAGTTAGGATAGCCTCTATGGAGAAGGGCATGGAGCTTCCTTAAAAATCTAAAAAATAGAACTATTATGTGATTCAGCTACACCACTCCTGAGTATGCCTCTAAAGGAAATGAAGTCAGCATACAAGGAGATACCTTCATGCCCATGTTTATTGGGGCACTATTCACAGTGGCTAAGATATGGAACCAGCCTTGGTGGCTAACAACAGAAGAATAAATAAAGAAAATATAGCGTATTAATAATAGAGTGTTAGCCTTCAAGAAAAGTGAAATCCTGTCATTTGCAGTATATTGAGTGGAAATGAGGGACATCATGTTAAATGAAATAAGCCAGACACAGAAAGACAAGTACCTCATGTTCTCTCTCATATATGAAAACTTAAAAAAAGGTGACCTGAAAGTAGAATAATGATTAGTATAGACTGGGAAAGGTGCCAGAGTTAGAGATGCAGGGGAAGAGGGTGGATGGAGATGATCAATGCACACTGTATGCGCGTGTGGAAATATGCTGAATACCATTAATATGTACAATGATTATATATTAATAAAATAAAGTATTAGTTGATATATATATATTACTAAATTAAGGCCTTCAATTTTCAAAGTGTGTGATATAAAAATTTATAAACCATGAGCCGAGCGTGGTGGCACACGCTTGTAATCCCAGTACTTTGGGATGCCGAGACCGGAGGATCCGGGTTCGCGGTCAGCCTCAGCTCTCTCTCTCTCTCTCTCTCTCCTTAGTGAGGCCCTTCGCAACTTCGTGAGACACGGTTTCAAAATAAAGTATAAAAAATAGGGCCGGGGGCGTAGCGCGGAGGTAGAATGCCCCTGCGTTCAATCCTCGGTACCGCAAAAAAAAAATTATAAGCCATGATATACACATATTTGCAAATATATGTGTACTTAACACATATATTTGTATTTGCAAATATATGTATAAAATACATTATTTTCTTTTTTATGAACAACTTTTTAATATTGTTACAGGAGCTCTGTGACTGTACGAACATTTTCATTTGTCTAAATTCCCATCCTCTGAAGGGCAGATGGTCGTCTTCTCCCCCTTTCCCCTCATATTAATTCTTGATCTTTGCTTGGGTTTACCCAGGCACCAGTCACAGAAAGATAAGTAATGCGGAACCAGACATGGTAGATCACTCTTGGGGAAATGTCGCCACCCAGGGAACTAGAGAATTTCCTTGTTCCTGCTTATTCTGTATTTGAAATGGCAAGAACATAATGGGGCAGGTACCAGAGAAAAGGTGCTAGCTTTCCTCACTTTGATGGGAGGCTATTCTTTGCCTCCTGTTTTGCTGATGTAGGGCAAAGAATAGCCTCCTATCAAGGTAAGGAAAGCTAGCACATATTCTGTGGGGAAATGTCACCACATAGGGAACTAGAGAATTTCCTTGTTCCTGATTATTCTGCATTTGAAATGGCAAGAAGAGTTGAAATAACAGGATGGCGATATATGAAGGTATTACTACCAATCTCACAATCTTGCATGGGAGGAAGAAGAGGGGAGCAGGGTGGGATGTAGGAAGTAGACAGAGTCAGGTTTATGTATATTTTTAACACATTGAACCTCATTATGATGTGTAATTCGCAATGCACTAAGAAGAAACTTCTTAAAATTATTTTAGAAGTTTATTATTTTAGTAGATTAGAGTAGACCAATGATCATGGATATTGCTAGATGAAGACACAGAAAAACTCTGAAAGTACATGGAAGATTCAAATCAGACAGGGGTTCAAAAACTGGGAGGGGCCATCAGAATGACTTTGAGTAATAGTGGCTCTATTTTATAGGATAGGTCATTTCATAAGAGAGGAGTTTGATTCTGCGCTCTACAATGTAATGGTGACTTAAACTTCAGAACACCAAGTTCTATTGATAACTTACCCCAGTGTGTTCCTTATTCCCCTCCCCTCTTCTCTTTTCCTCTCTTCTCTCCTCTCCTTCCCTCCCCTCCCATTCCATTCCATCCCATCCCATATTTTCTCTCTCTCTCTCTCTCTCTCTCTCTCTCTCACTTAGCAAGATACTTTTTCTTTGTTTCCTATTAAATTGGTAGGTTTAACTTTGGCATTTCATGGAGATTACAAAGGAGTGACTATAATTTTGATTCTGTGAAAGGTTGGCCTTAGATCAGAAGCTCATCATCATTGTATAATTTGCTTTGGAGTACAAGGTGTGATTTGTACATTTGTGTTGTTTTCACCCCTAGGACAAGATACAGGGCACAAGAGAGGATCTTGATTATTGGCTTGCCAATGTTTGTTTGGAAAGTTCCGGGAGAGGCAAAAGAGAAATAGCAGAGAAGTGGAAAGAACTCCAACCATATATTCCTAGAAATATTTTAGCCAGTGTGATGAGAAGCTACTGGATTCTGATGTCACACAAAACACTAACACTGAATGTAATAGATAAATTGTAAAAGAAGATGTTTCTAATTTCCAGAGGCTGGAAATTTGTTCAAAGATGAGCACTTTAGTCTTGACTATGTTTAAGATCCCAATTTTCTTGAGCTATTATTAACTGGAAAGATTTTTTAAGGAAATTTGTAACCTATGTACCTAAATTTTATTTTTCTGTAGCACTGAGGATCGAATCCAGGGGTGTTCTACCACTGAGCTATATCTCCAGGCTCCTTTATTTTTTATTTTGAAAAAGGATCTTGCTACGTTATTGTGCACTGGCCTTGAACATGCAATCCTACTGTCTCAGCCTCCCACGCCCTAAGTTTTATTTAAAACTCACTCACTCATAAGTTGCTAATTAATAATGAATGGAAAATGAATGACTTTTGGATTTAGCTTCTTGAGACTTAATGGACATAAAGAGACATAATCACTTCCTAACCTGTATTTTAATTGCAGTTTCAATCATTGTAGCACTGGAAACTCTTATATAAGAGAGTAGAGATGAATCTGTGAAGTTTTAATCTCGTCCATGATTGATGAGAAGTTCAGAAAAGATCTTAAGATATTTAATGTCTCAAAACCAGGCAACCAGGCACAGTGGCTCATGTCTGTAATCCCACTACTTGGGAGGCTGAGACAGGAGAATCCCAGGTTTGAGGTCATCACATGGTAACTTAGTGAGACCATTTCAAAATAAAAAATAAAATAGGGATAAGAGAATATCTCAGAGGTAGAACAGCCCTGGGTTCAGTCCTCAGTAACACTCACACACACACACACACACACAATGCCCAATAAATTGGACACATATGCATTATTACATTTAATCTTTGCTATTATTTCATTGCATAGATATGATTTTTTTCCACTTTACAGATGGAGAGACAGAGACACAGAAAATTAGCCTGTTACTTGGCTAGTAAATGAAAGGCCCAATTTTGTGTTAATATCACTCCTTTGATCTTATCTACTATGACATTCTGTTTGAAATGAAAAATTATTGAGATTCTTAAGTAACTGAACAACCCTAAAACTGAATACATTTTGTTAAGTAAAGCCATTTGATGAAGATATTAGACAGAAGTGCTCAGTACCAGCACTAGGTTAGGAATCCAGATATCTCATCTGTCCTTTGATAAATATAATAATCTCAACTGAACTCAGTTTCCTTGTATAAGTGAGGAGGTATGTTAGATAAATACTAAGGCACAACTTCTACAGAGCAAGAAAAGATGACTTTATAGAACTTGAGAGACATGTTTCCCACCCAAGATTCTGAGTCGACATTGAGACCGTTTTGTGTGGGTTATATTTATGAAACCATTGATTGCTTGCATTTTGGTGCTGGAATCATTTTTGGTTATTTAACTCTTCAAAAAATCTGCAGTTATCAGTTCCTGCCATGAAGTTTAAGAGTAGGAATATTGTCAGCACTTTGCCCATATCTTATGGAATTTCAGAGTTAATACACAAATGTTTGTTCATTGAGTTCTTGGCTATGAAATGGGCTTCTATTCCTAACCACCTAACCATGTCTGTACTAAATATTACATGTAACAATACAATAGGGGCTATCTCATAATTAGTACTTCAGATATTCCAATTGAACTTCCTGTAGGTTATATGAATTATCAATAGTCAACAGTCGCCGGGCATGGTGGCGCATGCTTGTAATCCCAGTACTTGGGAGGCGGAGACTGGAGGATCCGGGTTTGCAGCCAGCCTCAGCTACTTAGTGAGGCCCTCGCAACTTTGTGAGACCCGGTTTCAAAATAAAGTATAAAAAAATAGGGCCGGGGATGTAGCTCAGGAATCCCCAGTACGCAAAAAATAAATAGTCAACAGTCATAGCTTCATTATTCATATATATATATTAGTACTGGGAATTGAACCCAGGGTCACTCTCCCTCAAAACTACACCCCAGCTCTTTTTATTTTCTTAAATTTTGAAATAGGGTCTCTCTAAGTTGCTGAGGGTTTCACTAAGTGGCTGAGATTGGCTTCAAACCTGCTATCCTCCTGTTCCAGCCTCCCAAGTACTGGGATTGCAGGCATGGACCACCACGGCCGGCTATAGTTTCATTATATTCTGAACTAAAAGCATTGTGATTACCAACATGTGTATGAGATTGTCTATAATCAGGGATGAGAAAAATGTCAGACATCTGCCTCCACTCTCTCATCTGAGGCTATAGTAGGATTTGTTAATGTATCACAGCCTGTTCATCTTATCTCCATTCTTGAGACAAAGAAGTTCAAGATTCTCACTACCTATTGATTAGACATGGCACCTGAATTGAAATGAATTTGCATTTACTAGTCTAGTAGAAAAAAAAAGTAACCTAAATTATACTGGGGCCACAGTATTGGACCAGAAATCCTTTTGTCTTAAGGGATACTTTTAATAAACAATAAGATTCAGAGGGCATTAGACTCTCATCTCTCCCTAAGAACTGTGTGAAATGTCAGGGAAGTCACAGTGAAGAATGTGCAGGAGCTAGGTGGCTGCCCACAGCTTGGTATTTGCTATTGGTCTCGTTTAAGCCAGTGGGGACATTTTTCTTCCTGGTGGGAATTATAAACCTGGCACATACCAGGAGAGTCATAAAATCCCCACTCGTATCTTTAATCAATCATGACTAGTATATCTACCATACATTCTCCAAGTTTAAAATAGAATAAAGTCACATAATAATCTTTCTCCCAGCAGCTAGACTGCTTTCAGCACAATGACCCACACTCCATGGCTGTATTAACAGATACGATCTATTCTTTAATGGAGCTCAGCCGTGGGGATTAGCTACCTGTAATGCAGTTTGGGCCGTCAGGCACTCTCCCAAACTGCTAACACATTACAAGTTACAGGCATCAATTCTTTCTAAGTGAAAAGGCATTTCACATTCAAAACACTTCAAACCTAATAACGGGAAATTATCATGATGGATCCCCTTCAGCTGCCGAAAGGTAAAGAGATGGAGAGAAAAAAAAGACAGGCACCCAATCAAAAAACTCATATCAATTCTTTTTGATCTACCTGGGGCTGATTAAACCCGAGCAGTGGATAAGGCTGTCAGAAAGATTGCGGGAGCTCCGTGTGGATCAGAAGTATTTCCGTTTGAAGGGAGGAGACAAATCCTAAGTAAAATGGGAAGAAAGTCTGATAGATTGGAGGCTCCAGTTTGCCTAGGCTCAGAGTGGTCTGTCCGGTTCCAGAGGTCAAAGCAACACACATCTAGGGAATATGAGCTGGGGCAGGGTCCTGGAGAGAGATCAAATTGGGCAGAGGAAATCTGGAATGTTTCTTCTTCCCCATCCCACTGCATATCCCTTCCAAGTATGGTTAAACCGGGGTTTACCTGATTGATTATAAGTTTCCATTGAATGCAGAATAAACTAGGAGACAGGAATGGTTACACCACCCCACTTTGGGGACCGCATCCAAAATTAAAGGTCATGTTGCTATTACTGCCATATGACTTCATCTCATTTAGTCATTTTGAAATATATGTCTTCAGTCAAGTAGCCAGTTTGAGTTGAATATTTATGAATAGGCCAGATATTATGGGGGTGATTTAAGAGGCTTTCAGGGAAACCGAAAGAATACAATACACCCCTGTAAAAGCTAAAGCATCACTTTGTTGTTACACTGCCAAGGAGATGGTGGAGCATTCATTGTCCTTCAGGGTTAAAAAGTCTAGATCAGGGTTGGCAAATAGATTTCAATCAGTTGGTTGAAGAACTATGTTGAGAAGGATTCTGAGGCTAAATCTGTGCTTAGTGGTTAAGAGTGTGAAGGTGGACTAAAATGTCTGTAGTCAGGAGAAAGAGGAGCACAGAGCCCATCTGCCAGCTCTTTGCCATGTAACCTAATTGGATTCCCATTTTCAGTTTTTCTCCTTTTAAACATTTCTAAGCTACTACCAATTTTTTATCCCACCATTTGATATCTAAATGACCCTGAAGAGATGACTTAATTTTATCTCAGTTTTCAAAATATTTTAAATGAATCTAATATAGTGTCTTCATCTACTTCTTTTTTTTTTTGGTACTGGGGATCGAACCCAGGGGCATTCTACGTCTGAGCCACACCTTCAGCCCATTTTATTTTTTATTTTGAAACAGGGTCTCAATAAGTTACTGAGGGTCTCGCTATATTGCTAAGGCTGGCCTAGAACCTGTGATCCTCCCGTCTCAGCCTTTCAAGTATTGGGATTGCAGGTGTGCATTTCCACACCCAGCTTCTTCAACTATCCTTTCAACAAATGGTCATTCAGTCCCTTCCAGACACTTTCAGTTCCCAGGAAAATAAGAGCATGGTCAATACACAAGGTCTGATGACAATCAAAACAATCACACCCATATATAATTTCTAATTTTATTCTATGTAAATTAAATTCCAGATTAAGTACTTCTTAGGACAAACATATGTAATATATCATATAAAAAAAGGAACTCATTATTTCAGCAGTGGGGGGGTCACTGAAAATGTTTTCCTGGAACAGATAATATTTAAATGGATGTGAAGGACAGATGGATATTATCTAGGCAAGGAAACTGAGAAAATAGCATGTACCAAGGCCCTGCGGCAAGAAAAGGAGTGACAGCATTAACAGATAAAGATGAGAGTAGCTGGAGGTGAGAGGAGGGAAAGGGACTTCATGTGAGGAGGAGCTGGCACGTGGAGGGCACCCTAGGTCCTGTTGAGGGTTTACCCTTTATGCTAATAACAGTAGGAAACCTGAAGAATTGCAAGCAGGGGAGAGGCTATGGCCAGGTGGTAAAGGCTCACTCTCACAGAATTTTGAAAGTAATATTGAAGAAGAGAGCAAGAGAGGAAGTGTGCGTGCTTGTTGGTTTGTTTTCTTTCCAGTAGCACAAGGAAGAAGTGACGCTGTGCATTGTCACTGTGATTAAACCAAGGATGAATTTTAAAAGGTAAACACCGGCATGAAAATTGATGCCTAGGATTAGTCACACACGTACACTCACACACACATGTCTATGATTTTAAAACATTGAAACATTCATTTATTACTTGGAGCATGACATTGTGCTAGGCTGTGAACCATCTTAATGCTGGTTACTCAGTTCTTTAAAAGCCCTATCAAGTAATTATTACTATAATCTCCAATTTGTAAAAGGGGGAAAATGAGGCTCAAAAATGCTATGTGGAAAGAAGACAAGACTAGGCCTGTGTTTCTGGAAATGGACGGAATTAAACCCAAGCAGGTGAACTGCAAGGCTGTCCCTGTCTCCTGGCCCTGGCTGCTTCATCTCCACCCTGGGCCTCTGCAATAGATTCCCTGCTGAAGTCCTCCCCTCTCCATTAATTCCATTAATGCCTGCATAGCATAGCTGCATACCTCCCATGCCTGCAGTGTCTGCGTGGCCACTTACTGTATTCTCATCCTGAAGTCCTTATCCAGCTTCTAGAAAAACAACAACAACAAAAAAAAACTGACAATGTAGCTGAGGAGAGAGAGAGGAAAATTGAAGTTAATTCTGCTTAGAACTCATTTTCTGAAAATCTCCATGATTGAAACACTGGTTTCATTTACTTTTCTGACTGCCAGCAGCCTGGAGGGGAGGACAAATTTTCCCTCATGTCACAAAGGGGCTGAAGGAAGCTTGCCTACTTAGCCCAGTTAGAGGATGCAGTTTAGGAGACTCTGTTAAGACTGTCTCATTAGTCATGTAGCATTTGCACATTGATGACTGAAGGCAGAATATGACCTTAATTGCATTATCATGCTAAACATGATGTTTTCCTCGAGGGCCAGGGAATGAATGGAGACAGAGGGAGGCAGTAGCTATGGGCCGAGGATGAAAGATGCCAAGATATTCTGTGACTGATAATGAAGGCAGGGTGGGGCATGGAAAAAGAAAAACAAATAATATGTTTTTTTGAGTATATTTTGCTCCCGAAAACAAAAGGACCAAACTATGTATATGTACATACTTTATATAAAATAATTAGCAAGGATATCAGTGCATTTATATTATAAATAACTAACTTAACACAACAATAAATATGTGCGTTCTAATTTGGAGTGTGGGAAACACTTTAGAATAAGAAGGCACTATTGTGTTATGGTTTAAAGAGGCTGATAAATCACACGCCTTTCTTTTCCTGAAGTTCAGAAATAACTGAGAAATAGTCCCAGATGTCAGACAGATGGGAAACAAAACATAACTTTGTTGTTGTTAAAGCAGTAAGTATTGCAGAATATGTTTTTGTCCAGAGCTTATTATGCTTCCTAATAAAGTCCCTATACCCCAGATATACCCTTACCCACCTTACGTACAAGCAGAGGGGCAGGGGTCAGAGAGTTAACTCACAAAAACACCTGAAGGCATTATGTGTCAAGGAACTTCTACTTGGAGATGCTTTCTCCACCTTGTCACTCATGGATGATTCCTCCTTCTTTAGGGAGGAGCCAAATGTGAGATGGGACCCCAGGTGTCACTCTAGAAAAGTTCCCTCAGAAAAAAAGTGAAGATATGAGAATAGTTCCCAGGGTTATATAGCAAATTTCAAGAAGTATGGATTTAGAAGGAAAGAAGACAAGGTAAATAATACATTACTTCCTATAATCCCTCAAATCAGGAGTGATCATTTCTTTTTTTAATCAAGACATAATATCTGTACATATTTATGGGATACATTATGGTATTCAATACATGCATACAACATATAGTAATCACATCAGGGAAATAAGTCTTTTTATCTCTTCAAATTTTAATCATCTTTAGTGTTGGGATTTCATAATCTTCCAGTCACTTTGAAATTTATCATACATTGTTTTAACCTAGTAGTCTATTGTGCTAAAGAAGAACCAAATGTAATTCCTCCACTCTGGGTCTTGGTGCTTCTTATTGAAATACTTTCTGTGTCTCTCCCTCCAGCCCTTCCCAGTCTCCAGTGACCAGTGTTCCATTTTGTTCTTCTATAAGACTGACTTCTTAATTTCCACAAATGCATGACAACATGTGGTATTTGTCTACATCTGGTTTATTCATTTCACTTAATATAGTGACCTCCAGTTCCAACCATGTTGTTTCAAATGACAGAACTCCATCCTTCTTCATGGACGAATAGTATTTCATGTATGGTATGGTATATATATATATACCATATATTTTGCCCATTAATCAATTGGAGGGCATCTGGGGACATGTTTTTATGTGTAGGAAACCCTTATAATCCATCAAAAAGCTGTTGGAACTTGTAAATAAGTTCTGTAAAGTTGCAATATTCAAAGTTGATGTATAGCAAACATTAGCATGTTTATACACCAATAATGAATTTGCTGAAAAAGAAATTAAGAAAGCAATCCTATTTGCAATGACTACAAAAATATTTAGGAATAAATCTTGCCAAGGAAATGAAAGACTTCTACAATGAAATTTAAAAAAGAACACTTATGAAGGAAATTATAGAGGACACAAAAGAATGGAAACATCCTAGTATTCAGGAAGCAGAAAAATCAATATTGTTAAAATAACCATACTACTCAAAGCAATCTATATTATCAATGCAATCCCCATAAAAATAACCAATGACTTTGTTCACAGGAATAAAAATAATTAAAATTCATAAGCAGTGATCTTTTGTATTCATATAAACATACTTTCATATATCATATACTTATATGCATATAGTGCTATTTTTACTGGATATTTTGATGCTATATAATTATAGAACTTTTATGTTATTTGATTTTAATATTTTTATATCTTGAAACAATATAAAGAAATAACATAAAATTCTATAATTTTAAAATCTTTATCTTGATTGCTTAGGTTTTGGTGCCCTGCCATAGTATCAGAACAGGTGAGCAGCAAATGTTCTTGGATATATTATATTGTGGAAAAACAAAGGAATGGTTCTTGTACATAAAGACCTAACAATATAAAATAGGACAGTTTTGAAAAGAATGGTATGAACTGAGTCTGTCATGTATGAACCACTGGTGAAGATTTGGGATGATACATAAAATATTAACATTTTGACAGCTATGGATTTATTTTGATAAGCCCTCTAATACATAAAACATATATAATTGTGTCAAAATTTAATTCATTAGATAAAGTTAAGGATGAGACTAAGAAGAAATTTTTAAGTTAGTATAAGTGCAAAGAGAATATTAAGTTGACAAAATATGGCAAGTGCCCAGATTTAGCAAAAAAAAATAAAAATCTACAACATATGCACAGACAACTGAAATTTGGGATGCTCCATGACAAACACAAACCTTTTAAAGTCCAACAGCAGGAAAATTAGAATAAATATTCTAATCGATGTTATACACACAAACAGCAGTCATTGAAAGAAAAGAGGAAATTAATTCCAACAGTTGGGCATTTGGGCAGATTTTAAGGTGAGGAGAATTCTTGAAGCAGGTCTGGAGGCTGGAAACAATGTCAAGAAACAGATGTAAGGTCATTCTCTAAATATTTGAGGTCCAAGCTGCATGCTGGGTTTTATTCCAGGGCTTAATTCTGTCTCATTTCCACTAGCCACATCTCTAAGCCATGTGTGAGGAGCTGGTTGCATTTCTAATCCCCATGAAGAATTATTTGTGTTGCACTTTAAGGTCACCAAGTTGATGACAATAATTTCCCACCACTCTTTTAACAGTGCCCGATTGTCTTCTAAATTTGTTTCCAATGCATTTATAGCCAAGAACCCAATTAAGGGTGTTCGTACCCCACACAAGTGTAATCAGCAGCACCTGAAAACAATAACAGTGCCCCCTCCCACAAACAACACATTTTTTCTTGTAAATTTTATGTCACTAAATGAAAGTCAGTTACAGATTCATTAAGCGGGGGTTGGAATGGGAGGGAGGAGCAGTGAGCTCTGTCTGGGTGGAAGAAGATAAGCAGCATAAATCACTGCACCTTGCAGCTGAACATTTCTTTAAATAGCTGAACAGGAGAAGAACATACTTCTTCTATTAATATCACCAGCACTCCCTCCTGTCTCTGGTGGGAGCCAGCTCAAGATGTTGGGATGGAGAAATGTGACTATTCGGTGCGGAGGCCTTGTGCATTCAGGCATGGTGGTACATCTGTCCACTTTGAGTACCGAAATTGTCCCTGGGGCAGCATGTGTTCCAGAGTAAACTTGGGATCTGTCCTTCCTTATATCCCTATGTCATTCAAATTTACCCATTTCACATTTTGGTCCAATAGGTTTCCTTTCTCCTACCTAGAAACAGACTTGACAAAATCTTGGGGTTGCTTTGTGTCCAAGGCCACACCTGGCTAAGGAAGTACCTGTCAGCTCTTGATGTGTGTGTTTTGGTTTGGGGTACTGGGGATTGAATCCAGAGGCATTCTACCTCTGAGCTACACTCTCAGTCCTTTTTATTTTATCTTATTTTATTTTTAGCTTTGAAACAGGGTCTCACTAAGTTGCCGAGGCTGGCCTCGAACCTGTGATCCTCCTGTCTCAGCCTCCCAAGTACTGGGATTACAGGCCTGCACCACCATACCCAACTTACCTGTCAGGTTTAACTTTTTTTTTTCATGCTTATAGATGCTACCTAATGTTTTAATTTAATTTTAATTTACTTATATGTTATTTTATGTGTTACTCAGGAAGTTTATGGTAGAAAGTAAAATACAAGAAACAGCTGAGAAAAAATAAAAAACATAATTGAAAATCACACCAACTGAAGATAATAGCATTGGTGTAAAGATAAATGTAATATATCCACAATGCCTTAAGTGAAACACCTTGGGGTTGGTTGTGTTTCAGAGTTGGTTTTGATTTTAGAAAGTTAATTTGGTGCATATTCATTATATAGTACATCACTCAAGGCAAATTCTGGGGCAGAATTAGTGAAAATTATGAATATTCATATTATGTGGGACTTAGATCTGTAAATAAGCCCATGTCAGTTCGGTTAGGTTTGGTGGCCAAGTGTGTTTTGGCAACAAATATTAAAAAGTTCATTTAATTAGTAGAGTGTTTTGGATTTCTGAGTTGAACATTAATGCTCACAGTATTACAGTTCTCTAAACTGCTTTTCAACATGATGAGTATACTATGAACAGCTTTCGATATGAAAAAAATATATATAGCACCATCATTGAATATCAAATTTTTGCTGTTAAAATTTTAATACATACATATTTTAAATGCAAATTATACAGAAATGCAAAACAAAGATACGAAGTACTATTTCATACCACCTCTAGATATAACCATTATTAACTGGCATATGCCCTTCTCAGCCCTCATTTTATTCCTATATAACATTATACCTTTTAAAGAAATAGAATAATAATGCACATACGAACCTAAAATCTGGTTTCTTCCTATAATATGTTTTGCAATTATTTCCATGTCATTAATGTAGATCAGCTACCTTCTTATGAATGACCTAATAGGAGTAAATATACTGGATGGATTCCCCGTCCCCCTCTCCTCCTTCCTCACTTTTCTTTCCCTCCCTTCTTTTCCTCCTTTCTTCTTTTGACAATTTTTTATTGTTTCTAACACTATTCTTCTAAATGCTAGGAATACAGAGAGGAGAAGTCAGGTAACAATCCCTCAATTCAGAAAATAAAGATTCTAGTGGAGAGAAAGGCAATAATAAAGACAGAAAAGTACAATACATCGTTTCTTAGATTCTAAGATGAAAATGTGATTAATGATGCATCATTTTTGGGGGTATATTTCTGTTCTGTGAGCTCCATGAGTTCGCGATGATGTCTGGAGAATCAAGTAAGAAAATAAGAAATATCGAACTGCGACTAAAATTTACATAGTCTGTTCAGGGATGCAGAGTGTCTGCCTCTCAGAAGGAAAATTTGAGCTGAATCTTGAAATAAAGAGTTAGTGAGGGGTTGAGGCGTGCAGTATCTGGGTGAAGAGCAGTCCAGGCAGAGAGAATACCTAAAGTGCAAAGGTTCTAATGCAAGAAGTGTGTTTTGGCAACAAAAAGGAAACCAGCATTGCTGGAGCCAGGTAAACAGAGAGGGGAAAGAGTGATAAATAGCAAAGATAGAATTTGTGACCAGATTATATTGGGCCATTTTTGCCATCAGAAAGACTATGGATTTTACTGTGAATAAGATGGAAATTTTCAGAGGGTTTGGAAAAGTGAAGGAGCTGAATTGATTTTATTTTAAATTATTATTATTATTAATTATTATTATCTTGATAGTGGGAGTTGAACTCAAGGGCATTCTACCTCTAAGATACACCCCCAGTCCTTTATATTTTTTGTTTGGAAACAGAATCTCACTAGTTTGCTAAGAGTCTCGCTGGGTAGCTGAGGCTGTTCTCACACCTGCGATCCTCATGTCTCAGCCTCCTGAATTTATTTTAATAGAGTATCTCCATATTTCATGCATCAGGAATAGATAGAAGGGTTCCAGGGCAGAATCTGGAAAGCCAGTGTCTGAGGTAATTGTAATTATCTAGGTGAGAAATGTCTTGGGTGTGTGTCATAGCCGTGGACGTGGTGAGAGAAGATGAAGTTATGTACATAGTTTGAAGGTCTCAGTTAGAGGATTTGCAGTGGGTTGGATAGGGTATATAGGAAGAGAGATGTCAGGAGCCCAAAGGATTTGGCTTGAGCCACTGTAAAAATAAAGTTGACATTGCCTGAGATGAGGAAGAATGCTGAAAGAGTCGGTTTTGGAGGAATAGCAAACAGAAACCCAATTTTGACCATCCTAAGTTTGAGATATCTATAACACATCCAAATGGAAAGGTCAAATAAGTAATTGGATTAAGGGGAACATTCCAAGCTAGAGGTATAAGTGTAGGAGTCCTCAACAATTACCTGCATTGAAAAGGTATGAGACTTAGTGAGACCCTGTTTCAAAACAAAGAATAAAAAATAGGGCTGGGGGTGTAGCTCGGAGGTAGAATGCCTCTGGGTTCAATCCCCAGTACCAAAAAATAAATAAATAAATAAATAAATAAATAAATAAATAAATAAATAATAAATAAGGCATGAGACTAGATAAACTTTTTAAAGATGGAATTGTAGTAAAAGAGGATTTTGTAAAGTCCTCTTCAACCTTTTGGAGTTGTTTCATTTTTTCCAATGATATAAACCATGGAAAAACTGTTATACCTACACATTTGAATACATATCTAATCATTTTCTTAGGTCAACCTTCTTCATGCACAATTGCTTGACCAAAGACACTTGTAAGCAGGCTAAAGTAAATGTGGCTAACGATGCATCATCGACAAGGGTCCCGTGAACACAATGAGCAGAGTTCATGGTGATGTGTGGAGAATCAGTGAAGGTTTCTAGGAGGGGTGACATTTAAACTGCACCTCAAAGGCTGCAAAGGAACTTTGCATGAGACAAGTGGTAAAAGAGGAGAGCAGCCGGGCGTGGTGGCGCACGCTTGTAATACCAGTACTTTGGGAGGCGGAGACCGGAGGATCCGGGTTCGCAGCCAGCCTCAGCTCTCTCGCTCTCTCCCTGTCTCTCTCTCTCTCTCTCTCTCTCTCTTTCTCTCCTTAGTGAGGCCCTCCGCAACTTCGTGAGACCCAGTTTCAAAATAAAGGATAAAAAATAGGGCCGAGGGAGTAGCGCAGAGGTAGAATGCCCCTGCGTTCAATCCCCAGTACCACAAAAAGAAAAAAAAAAAAAGAGGAGAGCACATTTGAGGTTCAGAAGAAACATGATAGGAATAGATACAGGATGTAGAAGAAAGGTAAAATAGGAATATAGAGAGAATAAATGGGTAATGTGAGTAATTTCTAATTACCCACATTAAAGAAGCACATGGAATCCCAAGAGCAGTGGTGCATGGGAAAGGGAGTTAATTGGGGGCTAGCTCCTCAAGGATTTGACATGCCAAGTAAGGAATATTTTATTATGTTCTAGAAACAGAGCACAAAGGGGCAGTAGAGAAAGTCATTTCATTAAATTTCTGTTTATAAAAAATAGTACGAAGAAAATACACAACTCCCTTGGAAACATGATAGGTTAATCCAGTGGTCCAGGGATGATCCAGTTTTCAGACTGTGGTAATGGTACCCTTCCGAGATAGGAAGGGCTCAGACAACAGCAGCATCAGGGTTAGTGGAGAGGAAAATATTACCCTGAGAAATGCTGGTAGCATCCCATCTGAGCCTGACCATTTATTCATGCCCCTTCTTCAACACATCCAGCTGTAGTTCCTGGCTTCATCTCTGTGATTCAGTGTCAACTCAGAGCCAATGAAGACACCCTGCCTTTCAGAGAAATTACTCTGATTAGTGAACCATCTGCATAAGAGAGGTCATTTTTGTTTTGAAAGTCAAGGCTTTATTGTTAAGCATGTGCAGTAATTATGGGAGTCAGTCTGTGCAATGGGGAGATTCTGGACTGGGGTCCTAGCCAGAAAGTCGCCCAGCATCTCCCAGTCACCCTGTATATTTTTAGATGAATGAGTCATCAAGAGGGTCTGACTCGTAGTGTCTTTACTTTTGAAAGGGGCTTATCGGCCCTCACCTATCTACCTCAGATGACTTTACTATAGAAATTAATTGAGATACACACATGGATATTCTTTGTAATAAATTCTACAAACATATTGAATTCCATTGAAGATTTGATCTCCCAAAATTCTTTTAGGACAAGGCCATGTATAAATAATTAACCATGACTAGATGATGGCTATTGGAGGATTTTATGGAATCTTATGTAATAAAAAAAGAATAAATTGCTAACTGGCCAGCTGGGCATAGTGATTCACACCTGTGATCCCAGTACTTAGGAGGCTGAGACATGAGGATGGCGGGTTCAAGGCCAGCACACTATAACTTAGCAAGACCCTATCTCAAAATAAAAAAATAAACAAGTGCTAAGGATATAGCTCGGAGGTAGAAACCCCCTGGATTCAATCCCCAGTACCACACACACACATGCACATGTGCGGTTAGTTGCATTATGATGATTTGAGATAAATAAGCACCTTCTTCTCAACTTTTAAAATATACATATTCTATTAATGTCATCAAATTTTTTTTCTTGCCCAGCTATGGCTTCATAGGAATGGGAAAGTGAATTTCACTCTAGCTCAGACTAAATTTTAACAAAATCTGAATTAATGGCATTTTACTCGCTAATCGGTCCATTCTATGGACTGACATTTTTATGTTGGTCTATTTTCTTTTATGGTCCTATTTCTCAAGTGTTAATTCCTTAGAAGGCATTTGTCTTCTGAAACAGAAGCTGATTCTAGGAAACCAAGACATCTACCTC
>PVJS01004062.1:30889-71529 GCA_004027185.1 Glis glis
ATATATATATATATATATATATATATATATAACCTTTATTGGTGCATTGTAATCTGTTGGTAGTATTGCAAACTAATTCAAACACTATGGAGATCAGTGTGGCGATTCCTCAGAAAACTGGGAATGGACCCACCATATGATCCGGCTATACCACTACTGGGTATCATACCAAAGGGATTGAAACCAGAAAACTACAGTAATATATGCATACCCATGTTCATAACAGCACAATTCACAGTGGCCAAATTATGTCCATCATAATTTAGGTGTTGATAGGTGTCCATCAACAGATGAGTGGATTACAAAAATGTGGGAAATACACACAATGGAATTCTACTCAGCAATAAAGAAGAACAAAATAACATCATTTGCAAGAAAGTGGGAGGATCTGGAGAACATTATGTTAAGCGAGATCAGTCAATCACAAAAAAAGAAGGGACATATGTTTTCATTGAGTAGTGGGGACACACAAGGGACTCCGGTTGATAATGAAGAACCCTCAGTGGGGCAAGGGAAGTGGTACAAGGGAAGGAGAAGGGCAAGAAAGAAGCGAATCAGTGGAATTACTATCATAAACAATATGTACATGTGAAAATATACCAACATCATTCTCGGTACTTCATATGGGTAGGGGGAGGCGGGGGGGACACTAAGAGCTGTGTGAATATATATTAACATCAAATAGATATTCATTGCGATGTAAGATTCCAATGCACCAATAAAAGCATGTTAAAAAATAATGTAGTTCAGAATGATAGGGACATACATACACACAGCACTCAGTGAGCTTCCCCTGGCTTCCTCTCCACTTCCTCCTCCCCCTTCTCATACATGATATTGAGATTGGCATTGATAATTTCACATATAAATGTGCATAATGTCAATGGAAGTGTTTACTGCTCTTTAAAAAAAAAAATTGTGGTACTGGGGACGGAACTCAGAGGCATTCTACCTCTGGGCTATATCCCAGCCTAGTTTTTTTGTTTGGAAACATAGTCTTGCTAGGTTGATGAGAGTCTCACTATTTCCTGAAGCTGTCCTCAAACTTAGGATCCTCTTGTTTCAGCCTCCCAAGTACTGGGATTACAGGCATGCGCCACCATGCCCAGCATCCTGCTTTTTTAAACGCCTCAAATCTACATGTTACTGGTGCATATCTATGGCTCACATTCTAAGCACTTTTTAAAATTTCATTCAACAAATTTACAATAACCATTTTTCTGCCATAGGCCATTTGATAGGCCCCTGAAGATATAGAGACAAACAGTACTGTTCATCAAGAGTTGGTTTTCTGCTCTTCTCCACAAGTCTATAGAATATTTTAGAGGATAAACTACAGCCTTCCAAACCACATAGCAAAATAGGGAGACAGCAATAGATGCTCAGTAAATCATTCCTTTTCTTTGTTCATACTAGGGATTAACAAGCTTTTCCTGCTTCTGAGTTAGGACTCAGCTCTGATTGGCCCAGGATCTCAACAAAACTCATGAAATATATAATCTGTGGCATTTTCACATCACCTTGAGTATTACTCTTCTTCAGACACTCCGAAAACCTTCAATTTAATAAACATTTGCTAAAAATTATATTTTGATAATGTCTTATGCAATATTGGTGGGAAGAACAAATTTAAACATTATTCTTGCCTTCAGAAAGAACAGAATCTATTGCAGAACACTTTTCTTGACACCTACAACGACGCTACATGTTAAATGCTCTAATACAATCATGAAAAGATACTCTAGAAGATACAAAAAGCTGGGCGTGGTGGCACACGCTTGTAATCCCAGCACTTTGGGAGGTGGAGACCAGAGGATCCGGGTTCGCGGCCAGCCTCAGCTCTATCTCTCTCTCTCCCTGTCTCTCTCTCTCTCTCTCTCTCTCTACTTAGGCCCTCCGCAACTTCATGAGACCCGGTTTCAAAATAAAGTATAAAAAAAAATAGGGCCAGGGGTGTAGCGCGGAGGTAGAACGCCCCTGGGTTCAATTCCCGGTACCAAAAAAAAAAAATAAATAAAAAATAAATAGAAGATACAAAAGAGAAGGGACAACTAAAGGAGGGAAGAACCAAGAAAGCAGTTTCCATGACAGACGCAGCCTGAAAGTCCTTCACGGAAAGGAACAATATGAGGATTGGTTAAAACTTTAGACTTCAGGAGCTTTCCATGATTGGCTTTAAGTTCGTACTCGGTGCTCGGTATATTTGAGCGAAGCCACTAATCCTCTCCGGACCTCAGTGTCCTCACCTACAACATGTGGATTATAATAATTCCACTCACTCCTACAGCCAACTTCATGTTAAGTACCATCCTACATCCAGTGCTTATTATGTTATCTAGTGTCTATTAAGAACTAAATAAACGGAACCACTCATGTTGCCACAAATTGAAACATCTTACCAGTTGGTTTATCTCATATTTCCCCATTGTGTGTTGCAAGACCTTTGCCCCTCCAGCATTGTGCTAGGATCACAGAAGAAAATATCAGACAAAGGCCGTTTCTGTTACATCGCGGAAGCAATGCAGAAGAGAAGAGTTAAGAAAATGACCCAAGGAAACCTCTCCACGGGAGATTCCCCAACTCAGCCTGGGGGTCTGGTAGATGTTCAGAACCCATCTCAAAGCTGAAGTTGTGAAGATTTGGCTTCCTCGAATCAAAGAGAAATTCAAAACTGTTTAGCATTCAGACGCCAGCTCCAGCTGTTTCCTCTTAGAACAAGTTATTCACCTTCTCCTTCTGTTATCTTGATGGCCTCTGTCCCACTTTGATGGTGTGCCTGCGAACCTGGGTCATCTCTCCTCTGTATTCTCCACAATGCCAGAAACGCCGCTGCAATTCATTAAAAGTTGCAACAATGGTGATTTGAAATCTCTAAAAAGTTTGAGCCATACTTCTCAAACTTTGCTTTCCCTTTATTTATAGAAAGAAGGAATGCTAAAAATAGCACATATTCATTCATTCATTCATTCATTCACTCATTAAATAAAATAAGCCCAAAGTGAAACAGAGATCCCTAGCATCTGCTTAGCATGATGGAGTTGGATGCTGAAAATAGTGCATATTCATTCATTCATTCATTCATTCAATCATTCATTCACTAAATAATATTAGCCTCAAATAAAACAGAGCTCTGTGGCATTTGCACAGCTTGGCAGAGTTGACAAAAGGTCTCACATGTTTAAGTTTAATTCAATGATCACTGTGTTCTTGTAAGATAGGATAGACGGACAGTTCATTATTCTCATGATTGTCCACTATGCCTGAACATGGTAGATGCTCAATAAATATTTGTCAGCTGGCAATGGAACAGTCACATACATTCTCTGGACCCCAGTCTTCATGTTTGTAAAAAGAAAATAGAGTAACAATGTTGACCTCCTCGGGCCATTCTGAAGGTTCAGTGAAAATGTATAGGACATTCCAAGCAATTGAAAACAAATCAGAATATCCCAAAGCAAAGAAAAACTCTGAACTACGGTAGGTCAAATCCTTTACTGATGGATAAGCCATGAAACCAATCTATGATAGACATGAGCAAGAAAATGCCAGGAACTTTAAAAATATAGAATTATCCTGAATCAGCTCAGCAATCTCATGGAAGGTAAAAGCCTAACTACAGAAAGGATGTGTAAAAATAGGTTGGAAGCGTTCCACATTGAAAGCATGAAGCGATCATTAGACTCGTTCTGCCCGGAAAAGAACATCCAGGAGCCTAAAAATATCACCTGTCTGGTTGGAGCTGCTGAAGTACGCCTGTTGTGGAGATGGACACATCAGGGCCTATGAAACTGAAGCAATTAGGTATTTGCGTCATATAAACTCATCTTCCCTGTTCCAATCCCGTGCTGATCGGGCATATTTTCTGCTAATTTATCTTTCCACTTATCTGGTCTAAAAGAGAGAATGTATTGCCCAGGCTGACATAAAACTCAATCTGCTTTAGATTTATATTTCTCAGTGTAAATTAGCACATTGCTATTCTGATATTATTCATCAGCCTCTTGTGAACTTTCTTAGTGTGAACCAGCATTCTTGAATTAGATAAACCCAGAAATTCTTTTAATAATGAATTATCTAAGACGGTCAAGTCAAGGGAGAGTGCCCCCAGGGATTTGGATCCACCAAAATAGTAGCACCCCACAGGGACTGGCATGATCTTACCTTAGCCAACTAAATTTCCTCTGATATCTTTACTTTTAAGCTCCACAGCACCTACTGGGTGGTTGTTACATTTTCTATAGATGTTGCTCACTTTCTTTGCTGTCATATTAAGAAGAAATTAATTCAATGAGACACTCAGCTATTTGCTTAAGATTTTATAACCAGAGATTCCGCTCTGAAAGGGAGGACTAGAAACATGACTGGCATTCAGGAGTTCAGAAATGAAAGAGAAAGGGGGTCTTTGAAAGGTGCTGTGTCTCTCCTTTATTAAATTATAAGATATAAAACTGTTTGATTCTTTATATGAACAGAGAAGCAATCATCGAATTTCTTTCTATCTAATTCTGGATTTTCTCCACTGTTATCCAGTACAAAATTAAACTAAGGAGAAAAAGACTGAACTTGAATCCCTACCCAATAATGTTGACCTCCATTTCTTACCATCTTCTTTCATTTCTCTTGACTCTCTTCCCTGGCCAGTGATTCATTTCGGTTACAGGAAGATTGTGCTTCATTATATCCAATGAGCACTGGAAAAATGACATAATTATTTATATAGAAGTTCCCAAGGTTGAAAAGGAGCCCGCAGAATGAATAAGCAAATTTAGTAAGATTTCAGAATGAAAGAATAGTCCAAATTTCAATTGTACTTTACATACTTGCAGCACAAAGACTGGAAATTAAGTAAAACAATTATATCTACGATAACATCATTTAAAAATTAGAGATATTTTTGGACAAGAATTATTTGAGAACTATCAATTAAAATCTGCTGATTTTAAGGAACACTGCTGAGGTAAATTAAAGAGTGCCATAAGCTGGGTGTGGTGGCACAGACCTGTAATCCTGATACTTGGGAGAGTGGGACAGGAGGATCTCAGGTTCAAGACCAACCTCAGAAACTTAGCGAGAGTCTCAGCAACCTAGTGAGACACTGTTTCAAAAACTAAATAAATAAAAAAATTAAAAAGGGCTGGGGGGTGTAGCTCAGAGGTAGAACGACCCTAACTTCAATCCCCAGTAACACACACACACACACACACACACACACACACAAGCCATAAATAAGTGAAAGCTTTTAGAACTGAGGATTCTTCTTTTTCAGGACATAAGTCATTTTTACTCTTGTTCTTTTCAGACTTTTTTTCCCTTCGACTCATTTCTTTTCCTCTTCTCATGATTCTCCTTAGACTCCTTTGGTCACTAAAAATGAGGTCCATTCATGGAAAACGACCTTTGAGCTCCATGACATTTAAGGTCCAATGCCACCTGCCAGGAGTGAGTCCCTTCAGCTCCCCTCACAGCCCTGCACTGTTTCATGCAGAGTGTCCTCCTGTTTTGTATGAGCTAGTTCCTCCTCCTGAAGCACTGTGATCTCCACCTCAGCCTGCTCCAGCGTCTTACCTATTAGGTAAAAATGCTTCCTTATCTACAGGGTTCAGGTTCAAAATGACTTCTACCCTAACCCATGAATTCTAACTGTGGTAGCCAAACTTTTGGCATTGTTACATTACCTCAAGGAATTAGGATTTATAGAAAGAATATTTTGCAAAATGAGGAAACAATTAAGTGAAACTTTAGAAACAGAAAAAATAATTTAGTCTCCAGAAGATGTGCAGGTGACACCAGCCCTCTTGACTATCATATGGCTTTGACTCATACTTGGCTTTTGTTTCTTTCAAGTCTTGTATTCTTTCAGTGTCTCTGATCAGCTTTTCTTGCTTAACTCCCCTTGGGTCACAAGTTTTAAAATATCTGAGAGGCAATTTAATTGGTTCACTTAATCTTCAGTTTTCTTGCTGTCTCTGAACATGGGTAAAAGGACATATTTATCAGGTACAGGCCTGTAATCCCAGTACTTGGGGGGCTGAGACAGCAGGAGCAGAGATTTGAGGCCAGCCTCAGCAACTTAGTGAGACCCTGTTTCAGATTATAATAATAATAATATAAATAATAATAAGTAATTTGAAAATACATAATAAAATAAGGCTGTGGAGTAGCTCAGAGGTAGAACATTCTTGAGTTCAATTGTGGTACTACAAAAAAAGGATATATTTATGATTCAAACAAGGATGCTATTGTGTTTCTACTTACACATAGCCTGATGTGTTAATTATAAACAAAAGAGGGAGTATGGAGTGACTGAATCTCTGAAATGGTGACTGCATAGTGGATGGTAGGAATGTGAGCCATGCCAAGGAGGCTGATCCATTCCCAAGGGCATCCTACCAGATGCCCATAGAATGTCTTCCCTGCAGCATTGGAGAACAACTTTGAAGGTTAGCCAAGATATTTCCAATTTTTGGAACTTTGACTTCCCTGAATCAAAGACCCTAGTGATAATACTGGTTGGTAGCACTGCAAAGCAAGAGTGGACTTACAAACCCTATACGTTTCAAAAGATTTGCATAAGATTTATTTTTATTTATTTATTTGTTTATTTATTTATTTTTTGTAGAACTGGGGGTTGAACCCAGGGGCATTCTACCTCTGAGCTACACCCCAGCCCTATATTTTATCCTTTATTTTGAAACAGGGTCTTACTAAGTTGTGGAGGGCGTAAGTAGCTGAAGCTGGCTGTGAACCCGCAATCTTCATGTCTCAGCCTCCCAAGTACTGGGATTACAAGCGTGTGCCACCACACTGGGCAAGATTTTTTTTTTTTTTTTGCGGTACCGGGGATTGAACCCAGGGGCATTCTACCTCCGCGCTACACCCCTGGCCCTATTTTTTATGCTTTATTTTGAAACCGGGTCTCACGAAGTTGCGGAGGGCCTCACTACGTAGAGAGAGAGAGAGAGACAGAGAGACAGAGACAGAGACAGGGAGAGAGAGAGAGAGAGAGAGAGAGAGAGCTGAGGCTGGCCGCGAACCCGGATCCTCCGGTCTCCGCCTCCCAAAGTACTGGGATTAAAAGCGTGCGCCATCACACCGGGCAGGATTTATTTTTTTAAAACTCAATGTTGTCAATCATTAATTGGGTGATCAGATAAGGAATACCATAGTTTGGATTGTAAATGTCCCCCAAAAGCCTGTGTTAAAGGCTTAGATCCCAGCTTGCACTACTGGGAGATGGGAGAAACTTTGAGGTGGGACCTAATAGAAGGTCATCAGGTCTGGTCATGGAGGACATGCCCTTACATGGGATAGTTGAACCCATCCTTTTCCTCTTTTGTTACTCTGTGTCCTGGCCATGAAGTAAGCGCTTTTGCTTAGCCATATACTCTTGTCCTGGTGCGCTACACACACACACACACACACACACACACACACAAACACACACCAAAAAGGGCATAAAAGCAGTGAATACATCCAATCATGGACAGAAACTTCCGAAACCATGAGCTACAATAAACCATTTTCTCTGTAAGTTGATTATCTCAGGTATTTGTGACAGTAACACAAAGCACAGAAAATGGCTATCAAGAAGTGAGATTGTTGCTGCTACTATACCTGGTGATGTGGAAAACCCTTGGAAATTAGTTTGTGGGAGGAGTTTGGCAGAGTTTGGAGGCATGAGCTAGATCAAGCCGAGAAGGCTGTAAGTGGAGCCTAACAGGTCATTCTGGCGAGGGCGCAGAAGACAGAATACCTATGGAAATGCAGGCAGTATAGGTGATACCAGTGAGATTTCAAATGGAATGAGGATTCTATCAGGAGTGGTGCCAAAGGCTAAATTTGTTATGTTGTGGCAAAAATTTAGAGACATTTTGTCCATGCCTTGTTGCTTTGTGGGTGGCTAAGCTTAAAGGAGATAGACCAGTTTATATGGTGAAGAAAAATTTAAGGCCACAGAGCATTCAGGCTGCTGCGTGGGCATGGCTAGCTGCTTTTTATGAAACTTACAGTGAGAATCAGCAACAAAGAGAAGCAAGGCAGAAAGTTTGAAAAGTTTGCAACAGGGCCAGGAAAGGAGCACTTTTAAAGTGCAGCCAAGGAGGGTACAGTTGCTAAAGAGATTAGCATTATTAAAAGGAAGCCAAGCCCTTTGCACTGGGACAATGGGAAAGATGCTTAGAGGGTGTCTCAGGAGTTGGCAGGATTCCACCCATAGCAGGCTCAAAGGTGTAAAGGTGCCAATTTGATTCAAAGACTTTCCAAGGCTTAATCTTTTAAGAAGAGATCCCTGGGGTGCTCTCTGTGCCCCCCAAACACCTATGGATTAGTCTCCATGTGTTCAGTCACTAAACAGTGCTGCAGCCATGGTCTAAGCAGGTCCACATACAGCTCACACTGCAACAACTCGGTGTCACACAAGTGATGCTGGTTTTATAAGAATGCAGAAGGCAAGAGTTGTAGAATCACGGAGGCTTGCACCAAGATTTCTTTTATTTTCTTTGTTTTTTTTTTAAATTTTTAACCAAGATTTCTAAGGAGAGCCTGGAAGGCCAGGTATTGTGTGGAAGTACTGAGAGTCCCTACAAACTACCCCTGCCAGGGAGATGTGTGGAGCTGTGATAGCAAAGCTGAAACTCCAGTGGAAACCCCAGGAAGATAGAAATTCCCGAAATGCAGAACTCCTGCCAAGGGAAGCAGCAGGCAGCATGCAAAATCAGCCCAAGAGGCAGGACCTGTGGACTGCAACCAGCAAAGCCATAGGAACAGGCCTGCCCAAGCACATGGGAGCCCACGTGCCGCCACAGTGTACCCTGGACTCTGGACAAGCAGCTGCAGGATTTAATGTTTTCCTGGCCAGGTTTTTGACTTGCTTTGGTCTGATCCCTTTTTGCTATCCTCTTGCTTCTCCCTTTCAGAATGAGAATGCTTACCCGCTGCCATTGTATCTTAAAGGAGTACAGTGTTCTTTTTTTATTCTGAGGGGCACCCGCAGTGGAGTTTGCCTCCAGAGTGTTAGAGGCGACTTTGGACTTAGACTTTTGAGCAAAATGCTGGAACAATTAAGACTTTGGGAAACTAGGGATGGGCTGGATATATTTGGCATTCTAAGATATACATGAGATTTTCAGGAATGGGATGCTATGGTTTGGATCTTAAATGTCCCCCAAAGACCCATGTGTTAAATAAAAGCTTAGTCCTCAGCTTGTGTTTTTGGTAGGTGAACTTGAAAAGGTGGTTTTAGTGAGATGTCTTCCAGTCTTTGGATACATGTCTTTGACGGGGATAGTGAAACCCCAGCCATGTGCTCCTTCCAATCCCCATCCTATCTTGCCCTTTTGATTGTAGTCATTAGGTGAATGGCTTTGCTCTGTCATAGTCCCTGCCATGATGAGCTGTACTCCTCCACCAGAACCCTAACAGCAATGTGTCCAACCAAACATGTATAAAACCTCCGAAACTCTGAGGCAAAATAAACTTTTCCTCTTTTTGTGTCATACTGGGCACTGGACCCAGGGGCGTTCTATCTCAGAGCTATACCCTTATTCTTTTCATTTTTTATTTTGAAACAGGGTCTCACTAAGTTCTGTGCCCTGGTCTTGAACCTGTGATCTTCCTATCTCAGCCTCCAAAGTACTGGCATTTCAGGCATGTGCTACCACTCCTGGAAATTATTTCTCTGTATTATTTTATTGTCTCAAGTATTTGTTATAGTAATGGAAATCTGACTAACACAATGAACAAGGAAAGCAAGAAGTTGAAGACATGAATCCTTTAGGAAAATCTCAGGGGAATAACCTGATTTTTTTTTTTTTTTTGCGGTACTGAGGATTGAATCCAGGGGTGTTCTACCTCCGAGCTACACGAGCTACACCTCCTGCCCTATTTTTTATTCTTTATTATGAAACAGGGTCTCACTAAGATGCAGAGCGCCTAACTAGCTGAGGAGCGCCTAACTACCTGAGGCTGGCTGCGAGCCTGTGATCATCCTGTCTTAGCCTTCCAAGTACTGGGATTACAAGCATGCACCACCACGCCTGGCATAACCTGATATTTTGAAGCTTGATCAATAAGACACTGATAATGTCCTTTGTAGAATATGTATATGTCCATTACAGAACGAAACCTATTTCTCACCCTACTCCTCTCTTAAATACTGTATACTAACCAAACTAAATTCTTTAAGCATGTTTTGTTTGTCCCACCCATCCATTCGGACAAGTTTCTTTGTTTCCTAATGAAATAGCCTTCCATCATCTCCTTAGGTCTTGAAAAAAAATACTTCTCACCTCTCTCTCTCTCTCTCTCTCTCTCTCTCTCTCCATTAGTATTTTCTGCGGTACCTCATACATAATATCAACTTCTTACACTGCAAGGTGGGAAGTAGATAGTCAATTTCATCTCTTGTCCCAGCAATTGTCCTATACCAGTTCTCAGCACAAGAACAGGCACATAGTAGACAATCACTTAATGCTTTACAAATAATAAATCCCTTTTTATGATTCGTATCTACTTGCTATTTTGAAGATTTTCTTCACTAGAATTATCCAAATTAGGTTTCACCATGTTGACTTAATTTTTTTTCTTCCTTTATTGTCAGTAATTGCTGAGTCAAAAAAAATTTTTATTTGCCTTTATTTACATTGCAGAAATAAATTCCCATAACCAAAGGACTAATGGCCACATAGCTCTCAATTAGTTGAGTGGCAATATTTTGTGGAGAATATAATCTCCTCTCATCCTCCTTAGCCGAATGCAATCTTTCAGGTGCTTACTTTCTGCCTGGAGAAATTTTTGTTTCTCTGTAGAATGAGTTGATGGTTATGGAAGGGGGATAATTTGTAAAAGGAAAGCATAAAGACCATGTATAACATAGTAATTTGGGATGCATACAGTCTAATAATGCCCACAAAAGTGCTTTGAGCTACTTAAAATATTAAAAGAATCATTACATTTCTGTCTCTGCTTTCATTATGAGCCTAGAGTTAATGCAATCAAAAGTTATCTCTTTTCTTTTTAGAAGTCTCCAGGATCTATTTAATTCTAAATCCAATAATAGTAAGATCTTTGGGTGACTGAACCCCACTCCTGAATATGATTTGCCATCAAGTGCTTCCTTGTTTCACTCTAACCTATTCTTGCTGGAACCTAGACATTGACATTCTCCCTTTTCATTATCTATATCTTCGTCCTGTAAAGCTTGATTCCTTCACTTCCTACCTACTATTTCCATCTCATCCTTTTTTTTTTTTAACATGGCTAAGCTACACTTACTTTTAAAATTCAGCATGACTGTCAGTGCCTCTGGAAGCCTGTTAAAATCCTTCAAAATCATGAGACTAGATTATGCCCGCCATTGCTACTTTCTCAAACATGATACCTTCTAACATTCATAGTCACTTATGTATTAAACTATCAGTCCCCTTAAAACAAGCTCCATGTCTTATCCAGCGTTGTATCCCTCAGGACCTGGATGATAGCCAAATACTTTATTTTTGAAGATTTGATGAATGCTAGTAGTACAGTCCAACTCCTAATCCAAGAGAAATGGGCCATGAGATATTAAGAGGAGAGTTAAGTGTCCTAGAACACCATGGAAAGTGTCTATTTACAGCAGGAATCTTAGAACCTTTTAGTTTAAGCTAAATTCTACTTAATGTCAATCATCATTTGTGATTTATAACAAGCAAACGAAAACAAATTTCTTACCAAGTTAAACGTAAAAGGGAGCCACCTCAATCTGAGAAAAAAAAATCTGCAAATATCCTATAGCTAATATTATATATTATGGTAATACTGAGTCCTAAGATTGGGAACAAGGTGAAGATGTCCACTCTTACCACATTTATCAATATATTATTGAAAATTCTAACCACTGCAATAAATCTAGATAAAGGAATAAAAGACCCACACATTAAAAAATAAGTAAAACTATCTTTATCTGAAGATGGTTGTCTATGTTAAAAAGCACAAGGAATCTATAAACAGTTCCTAAAACAAATAATTGAGTTAAGCATAGTCACAAGATACAAGAGCAGTGCACAAAAAATAAATCACATTTCTGTACAATAACAATGAACATATGGAAACAAAAAAAAACATAATACCATTTTCAATCATTCCAAAGGTGCAATGTTTAAACTTAACTGGTAAAATGTGTTTAGGATTCATACACCAAGAATTATAGAAGTATTGATTAAAGAAATTAATGGAAACCAAAAGTCATGTAGAGGTATACCATGTATATCCATGTATATGATTAGAAAATTCAACATAGTAAAGATGTCAACATACATGTTGACAATTAACAAAATAATCTATAGGTTTAATGTAATTACTACCAAAATTTCAGCAGGGATTTTTATAGACAGTGATAAGCTTATTATAAAATTTATATAGAAAGGAAAAGGCTTAGGATGGCTAAAAAGATCTTGAAAAGATAAACCATAGAAAATCTCTCTCTCTCTTTCTCTCTCTCTCTCTCTTTCTCTCTCTCTTATATTAAGGACTAACATAGAGCTATAGTAATCAAGACATTATCTCATTGATGAAAGGATGAATACATAAATCAATGGAATGAAATAAAGAACCCAGAAATAGACCCGTACAAATATTCTCAATTGACCTTTTGAAAAGGCACAAAGGTAATTCAATACAGCAAAGATAACCATTTTAACAATGATATTGGAATAATTAGACAGTCATAGGAAGAAGAAAAGGAGGAGAAAGTGGGAGAAAGGTGAGGGGGAATATTGAGGGGAACAGGAAAGTAAAGGGAGGGAGAAGGGAAAGAGGAAAGAGGAGGGTAAAGAAAGAAGCTTGACTTGGATTATTTATGTATTGCAACTTGAAATGGAAAATGATATGGCCATTTTTCATGCTATAGATGGTATGAATTACCTCATACCATTTTACCTGGTGAAAGTTTGGCAGAAATAACTAAACATGTTATATAACAATTGTACTCCTGGGATAGGGGGAGAAAATTTATATTCACATAGCAATCACCACACATAAATTCATAACATCATTATTTTTATAGTCAAAAATACTTGGAAACAACAATGTCTGAATGGTTAAAAATTGTGGTATATCCATACCATGAAATATTACTCAAAAATAAAAAAGAAAAGCTAAGGCTCTATGAAATTAGTTGGATGCATCTTGAGGGAATTATGCTGATTGAAAAAAAGCCAATCTATAAAGGTTACTGTGATGATGCATAGTTAGAGCTTTTTAGCCAGAGTAACTTGTTAGCTAGAGTGACTCCATATCCTTATCCAGCATGACCCCAAACCTGGCCCTAAAACAGGGAAGTTGGCCTTGGAAAAATCAAACCAGGATGTTGGCAGGGTAATGGGTAACAACATTGTGTTACTGTTATTGTGTCATTGTTTTTGTTTTGTATGTTCGTTATACTTGGCTAGTTCAAATGCTAAAAAGAACCGTTGGGGGCTTCCCACCCCTGCTATAGGAACCTGCTGTGATAACCTGTACTTCTTACCCCCTTATAGCTTGTGACTTTATAGTTTTGCACTATAAAAGAGCCCTAAAAAATGGCAAGCTACTGCACTTGGGTTTTATGCTCTGTGCAGTCCCTGTGGGCCTGCAAATAAAGACTCTCAATTAACACCTTTGGTGGTCTAATTGGTCTTAATTGGGACACTACCTCACAACAATACCATTTATATAACATTCCTGATATAAGAAAATTATAGATTGGAGAACAGATTAGTAACCTATGCTGTATCTTAACTATATCATTGTCAATATTCTGGCTACGATGTACTATAGTTGCACAAGATATTATTATTTGGGGTAACTGTGTAAAGGCTATAGTCGATTTCTTTGTATTATTTCTCAGAACTTCATATAAAAACACAGTCATCTTAAAATATAAAGTTTATTATTAAAATTCATTTATATAAACTCAGAATAGAGGCTAAGTCAACATTCTCATAGCTATGACCCAATAACCCTGACCACTACACAACTTGCAGGAAGGAAGATTTATTTGTTCATAGTTTTTTGGAGATTTCAGAGTTCAGTCTATGCCAAGCTGGGTCATGGAGCTCAGGATATGGCTGTGGGAAGCAGAAAGAGGGAGAGAGCAAGAGCTCTGCTCTCACATCATGGAGACCAAAGTAAGAGAGCAAGCAAGAAAGGGGACTCAAAGATAAAGGCATAGTCCCTAAGGCCTCACCCCTAGGGACCCACCATCTCCAGTCACGTCCCACCTGCCTAGGTTATCACCCAGTAAATTCATTAAACTTGATTTATCCATTGATGAGATTATAGCCCCTATGACTTAATTACACCAACTTTGAACATTAATGCATGAGCTCTTCGGGGGACATTCTATATCTAACCATAACAGAGGCTTAGTTAAGTATTTCACAACTTGGTATTTGAAAAATGTTATCTAAGACTCCATGTCCTCCAGCATGCTTAATGATGGGGATAATGTTTTAGACAGTGATTTGTATTCAAGAGAATATACAGAAGTCATGAGAATCTTAATTGACAAACTTAATTGGAGATGGACCCACTCATGTAATCAAACTTAAAGCAGGACAGAGATTCAGCTGCCCTGAAGGATGACTAAATTTAGGACTCTGAGTGAGAGCAGAATTCTCTTTATCCTCATTTCTGATCATTAAATACTTTGCTATATTCTCTTTCTGCTTTCACTTTCCCATAGGGTGGAATGCAAGGCTGCATGTGATTCTGGGTTTAAAGTGCTAAAGTCACATGACCAAAGAGGTAAAAGTACTACACTGGGAAAAAAAATTGTGGAGAATGTTTCCCATTGGCCCATCCTGGGTCATGTGTTCATTTCCCCCTGAAATACTATGAGTAGAGAATTGAGCTGTATGACTGGTTCAGACTCGGTCACATGCCTACAGTGTAGCTAGGACAAAGAGGCTCTGGGATTGGCAGCTTGAGACAGAACTATGATATTGAAATATAATATGACTTCTCAAAATAAGGGGGATACTCATCTCAGATGATACCTATCAAATGAAATAAGAAATGTTGACTAATCCTACCTGAATTCCCAACAAGCTATTTCACTTGACTCTCATTTCTCCAGGCCTTGGATCCTCAGATACTGGCCCCAGAAATTGGTGGGTAGAAACTTAGCAGATAGAGCTGACAAAGATCTGTACTGACACTATGAGGCCATGGAATATTCCATTAAGCAAATGAGGCTGGAAACAAACGGGTTTGGTTACTGAATGTGACTGAAATAACTGGTTTATATTTTATTTAGTACTTGTATCAGTTAGGTTATTTTTTCTTTTCTTTTTTTCTTTTCTTCTTGGTACTGGGAATTGAGCTCAGGGTCATTCTACCTCCACACTACAACCCCAGCCCAATTTTATTTATGTTTTTATTTTGAAACAAGGTCTTGCCAGGTTTCTGAGGGTCTCACTAAGTTGTTGAGGCTGATCTTGAACATGAAATTCTTCTGTTTCAGCCTCTCAACTGCTGGGATTACAGATGTGCCCCCATGACACCAGGCTCAGCTGAGTAATTTCTTATAGGTAACAGTAAAGAAATCTTGGTAATTTAAGAAAAATAGAATTTCTGGGAGGCATATCAAGAAACTTATTTTCGTGGATAGCTGGAGGTCCATGTTTAAGATTCAAGAGCAAGGCCTCTGTAGATGGCTAGCAGGCAGTGATATTGCAGCAGTTTGGTAGTAGGGATAATCTAGTGAGGACACTGCATCTGTAATTCCCGGGTTCCAACTCTTCCTACTATCCTGGAGTCATGTGCTCAAACACAATACCCTAAAACTCTAAGAGGAAAGGTCTCCTTGGTTGAATTTGGGCCATATGCCCACTGCTATGTCCATGAGGTAGAAGAAAGGGTTTTCTAGCTTCTTTCATTTCTGGGGAGGAACAAAGTCACCTGGATTATCCTTTGTATTAATTTCCTATTGATGCATAAAAAATATATAAGTACAACATTTTTTTTTGGTTCTGGAGATAGAACCCAGGGACTCTCTACCTCTGAGATACACCCACAGCCTTATTTTATTTTTTTAAAACATGGTCTCACTCAGTTACTGAGGGTCTAGCTAAATTGCTGAGGCTGTCCTCGAAACTGAAATCTTCCTGTCTCAATCTCCTAAGTACTAGGATTGCAAGCATATGCCACCACTCCCCATTCGTGTTCAAAAAATTTAACTAACACTCATGTATTAAGTCTGGCTCTGTAAGACAGAAGTCTCTCACCAGGGGTGTAGTACTGAGGATCTCTCTCAGCCAAAATCAAGTTGTTGCTGAGTAGAGCTCATATATGGAGTCCTTGGGAAGAACCTGATTCCAAGTTCATCAGGCTGATGACTGAATTCTGCCCCTTATATTTAGTGGTCTGAGGTCGCCATATCCTTGTTGGCTTTCAGTTGGGGGTCATCTTCTGCTCTTAGAAACCACCTGCAGCAACTGTCACATGTTATTGCCACTATTTTCAGGCCGAGGATTTTTAGACCACATTCAATTTGAATCTTTTTTGACTTCCTCTTCTGCAATCAGTTGGAGTAGGTAGCAGAAGGTCACGTTTAAAGAGCTCATGTGGCTAGAAAAAACCCAACTAGATAATCTCCCTATTTTAAATCAATGGATTAATGCCTTAATTATACCTACGAAATCTCTACTGCCATGAAAGGTAATGTAATAATTACATAGTTCCCAGGAACCATTTAAAATTATACCTACCATACCCTCCTACCAAAAATACAACGATAAAGGAAATATGCTTCATCTGAATAGACAAAACAAGGACAGAATTAAAGACATTAATATCCATTACAGTGTCTAAACCTTATTTTTAGAAGGACAATATGTGTTTGATTGATATGTATAAGTGTAAACATGCAGATATTTTTACAATAATTCTAATACTAATAATATTAATGAAATATTGATTAGCACTGCTCTTGCATTGGTTTGCATATGATGTCACTCATGAGAAGCCCAGGGGGCACTATTGCGATGTAATGGACCAGTGACCAACAAGTGAGGTGACCTGGACTCAATTCCCTGCTTCAATAATAATGCACTTTATAACCTTGAATAAATCACTGGCTTTCTTTGGGAGTCTATTTCTTTAGCTGTAAAATAAAAATTGGGCGAAATTACCTCTAAGAATCTTTCCAAATACAACACCACAATATTTTGTCAGACTCTTATGTTTTAAGGCTCATGGGTATTTCTGAAATTAAATTATATATAGAAGTGCTAGAGAGATTACAAGGAGATTGGTACATACACAGTTCTGGAACTAGTATTATGTTATATTCCTTTGGGAAACAATAAATTCCAAACTATAAACCCATTTGATATGGACAGTTATAAATATTCTTTTGAATGCCATATCCAAAGAAAATAGTCAATTATTTATACTTTGCATTTTCTGAAAGGTATTCATTGTATCATTGTTTACAATAAAAGAAATTTAAACATGATATAAATGTCTCCCAAACAGAGAATTGTTAATTAACTTATAAAACATTAACTAAGCGGGATGCAGATTTGAAGAATAATATCATTAAATCTGCCTTGCAATCTGCAATATGTTTAGGGCATAATATTGGAAGTATATAAATTGAAACTTATTAAAATATAGATGAGTTTAGATTAGAGAAGACTATACAAAAATTGAAAATTGTTGGGAAAATTAGGGTGGTAAATTTTTGTTTATAATTTTTCCCAAAATTTCCAGGAATCCACACAGATGGGAAATATGTTAATGACCCTCAGTATGTATTCCTTACCTTTTTAAAAATCTCTATGTCTTCCATTTTCAAAGTTGTTTTCTCACTATTAGGTGGAACCCAATGTCAAAAATCAGTTAGTGCAATTAAAACCATAGGATGACAATTATGATACATGGAAGAATGGAGGTACAAGATTATAGGTGCTATACTGAGTCTTCAAGTAAAGTCCTATTAATACAATTTAGGATCCTATCACGATATTTTATCATTATACTTTTTCATATGTTTTTCCATATCATTCTACCTCATACTTTTTTGTGATTTTTGCCAGAGTGGATTCTGTTTCAGTTTGACCCATATTACTTTTCATATGGCATCTTGAACCTCTTCTAGACTACAGTGAACTTCTCAATTCTAAATTCTGTATTTATCCACCATTGTCTCTTAGTTTCTGCCTTCAGCCTGCTCTCCCTAGAAGCAAACATCCTGAGGAATTTCCATCAGCTCTTTCTAGTTGTAGCCCTTTAGTACAGAAGGACTCTCTCTACTAACCTTCTTTCAAATAGAGGATATATTCTGTTTTGAAGATATATTCTGAGTATTGTATTTTGCCAAATTATGGGTTATTACCAGAATGTGAGCCTAAGGTCAAGATTCCAGAAATCAGAGTTAAAAGGGAGTAGGAGGAATTAAATGATTAGCTACCAGGATTTACAGTGCTAAAAGAGGGAAAAGGGAGGAATTAACCAGGAGTCCATTGCTGAGAATGAGTAATGGAAAGAAAAGCAGATAACTCAGGACTAATTCCCTGCTGTTTTATGTCCTCCAGTGGATAATTCCTGATAAATAGGTTCTGACAAATATCATAAAGCTGAAGACAGTTCTAAAAGAGCCTAAGACAGGTGAATGAGCCCGCTGCAAGAAAGCACAGTACCCTAGGAAGTAGATTCTCTGCGAACATTACCAGATAGTAAAAAACACCCCAGAGGTTAGATACCAGACCTCCCATAATCTCCATGGCTAAACACAATCACCCATGTAACATTTGTTTCACAAATCACATTCATTCTCCAGAAAACAAAGCCTAACAGATTGAAAATTTATTAGCATCTGCTGTGTTGTGATTATGGCTTTTAAAATGATTCACATCACATGTATAAAATGCACAAATATATTTCACCATTGCAAAATACACCACATTTGGTCATATAAAATGAACGATTTTATCTAACACAGGATGCTGCCTTTTTTTTATTGCCCCCTGCCAAGCGACTGCTTGGAATGCTATTATTGGTTTAATGTAACAATAAAATGAGATTGCACCCAATAAGAAAGCCAGAAGGACACCCATATTGAAGAAGGTAGATTAATTGGTTTCTCTGAGGACATAAACTACTCTTGTGAAGTTAACTTTTAGAATGAGGGTTGTTTGATAATCACATTTTGAGGTGTCCATTCTCCAAATAGAGTTTCTTTGATATGAATAAAAACGACTTCTTTTTCCCAAGAAACTGAGAGGGTTATATTTGTTTTCATTGAACTTACACGATTTCCAAGGCAACCCACATTAATAAATGAGGCTGTGAGGCAGTGAAGAGAAGGCTCTCAAAGAGTAGCCTTGGATTACACTAAGTATTTGAGTTTCACAAAAGTCGATTTCCACTTATTCATCAGGAAATGAATCCATAGACGATGTGTGTCTCGGTCAACATTCTCACTGCTGTAATCCAAAAAACTTGATAACACAGCTTAGAGGAAGAAGTATTTATTTGCTCACAGTTTTCGTAGATTTGGGAGTTCAGTCCATGTGAGGCCAGTATCTGTGGCGCACAGGGCAAGGCTGCCGGAAGCAGAGAGAAGGTGAGCACAAGGCTCTGCTCCTCACATCATGGAGGCAGGAAGCAGAGTGCAAACAAGCAAGAGGATTCAAAGACCAAAGCATAGTCCCTAAGGCCCACCTGACTTGGGTTTCCACCCAGAATATCCTGTACAATGGATTTATCTATTGATTAGATTATAGCCCTCATGACTTAAATATATTAGCACTGAACATTAATACATGAGCTCTTCAAGGGACATTCTATATCTAACCATAACAAATATGGGTCTTTAGTGATTTAAACTACTCCATGCTTCCTATCTCTTTTAGGTAAATGTAATGAAGATACAATGAGTTTAACTGAAATTCAATTATATTTATAAAATGTATTTAAATAAACATTAAGAAGTGAAGAAAGGGATCCAAGCAGTGTTGAAGCACAGATTAAGTGTTGAGTAATCACTTGACAAATGGGTGGATGAATCAGTGAATGGGCTGCAAAACAGAGTGAAAAGTGAGTGCAGCTTTACACCGCTGCTCATACAGGACAAATTTCCTGCTCCTCAAATAAGAGGCTCACGGCAGGATAGCAAAGTGACCTCAAGTACAGTTTCTCAAAGGAGCCTGCAGGAGTTGAAACCACCAGCTCTCTAGCATCCTATGCATATGGCTTTAGACAGGATATTTAGCCTTTTATACTTCTCTTCTTTAATTTGTAAAATAGGAAATATTAAAAAAAATCTACTCTACATGACTATTGTAATGATTGTTTGAAGTTAGATATGTGTTTGAGATGATTATATAAGTTAATATGTGTTAGGTTTTTTTGAATGTTATTTGTCACAATCTCTTTTTCAGTCTCTGGGGTAGCCCAGGTGAATTCAAGAAAACATTAACTATTATTTTATAAAAATTCTATGACTGCCCCTTGAGCCTGAATCTACTTCTTAATTTTTTCCTTACTTCCGAATCATGTTAACGATACCTGAAGATACTCAATAGATGACAATTCAAATTGTGCTTTGAAAACTTGAATGTGCAGATTTTGATCATTTTAAAAGTTGGTGTCTTAGAGCGGGGGGGGCATAATTGAATTTTCTAGTTCAACAGTTTCAAAATTCTAAGTATCAAAAAAATTTAATGTGATTTTATAAAACAAGTAATATATTAAACACAAAAATTTAACCACACTGCTTCTAAGTAAAAGTAAAATATTTGGAGTTTTATTTCAAATAGTTTTACCTTTTGGTGTCTTTCACAGAACCTTTCATGGGCCTTTCCAGTTGACAAATGAGGAAAACCCCCTCAGTTGTTTTGCCGAGGAAGTTGATGTTCTAAATGGAAAAGTGAAGTCAACACCAAAATCAAAACTGCAAAAATAAAACTGAAAAAATTAGCATGTACAATTTAACTCTATTGTACCCCAAAGTGTTTAAATATCTACTTTATATGATATGTTTAAAATAATGGTGCATATCAGGAGTCAGAAGCATTCTGAATAATGAATCACTTTCTGGGTTTATAGCAGTAATATTTTTATGGTAAAAATAAGCTAGTGTAGAAACTTCCGGTTTGGTATTGCCCAGTAGGGTGAAATAGTTAAGAATGAACTACACATTTCAGAAAGCTATTAGAAAGGATGTTGAACATTTTCATCATAAAGAAATTATAAACTTTTGAGGTTATAAATATGTTTGACTGGACTTAAGATATCATACACTGTACATATACATCAAACATCACATGGTACCCCATTAATATTGTGATTTTTATGTTTTATGTATCAGTTAGAATAAACTTAATTTAATTTTTAAAAAGGGAATACAAATAAATAAAAATAAAAGAAGACTACAATTTTAAAAAAGAAAAAAAATCTGGTAAATTAAGACTTTGTTATCTTGGACAGAGAAACATTCTTTTTTTAAGTCTCATATTCAGCTTTCTAATAATTAGCACCCTGTCAGACTCTTGCTAATTTCCATGCTTTGTGTGCCAAGAATAGAGGTTTCTATGGGTCCTATAACTTGCTAACTTAAATTACTGAAACTATGAATTTATGCGGTCAGTTATATGGATATCGCTTCTTTGAGACACCCATTCCTTGTGCTCTATCAGTATATAATACCTTCTTTATTGGTTGGCAACCACACAAAATATTCTATGCACTTGCCCCTGTAGATGCTTTGTTAGCCAAATATATTGGCTTCTGGGATGTTCCATGAAGCTGGTATTAGTTTTTCACAGACTGCCTTCCATATCCTAGGATCAGGTTTATTCCCTGCTGATGTTCATACCTCTGAGCCCTAGACATATAGAACTGGACCAAGCCCAGCCTGAGAAGTTCAAAAATTAGGACAGTGGCTATATCTTAAACACTTGTCCTTATTGCCCCTTAGAGGTCAATGCTCATTTAATAATTAGCCCTCAATTTTTGGATAATTATTCATTGGTGAGTTCCCTTAGTAAATTTATAGGCCTTTCCTCCTGAATCCCTTAGTCTTTTTCAGTCTCTGGAGTAGCCTAGGAAAACTCAAGGAAAAGAAAAAAAAAAAAACCAAGCAGGCTGTGCGTCTTGCCTGTGTCCAGCAATTTAATCCACTCACCTCTTCATTAAAGCCAGCAACGTAGGTGCAGTGATGGGGAGAGATGAGGCACCACCCCAGACAGATGGAGAATCAGATTGTAATGAACAAAACTACTTCCCACTGCACCTCACTGCAGCTCAGTTGGCAGCTTGGCATTTATGCTGTGTTTCTGGTCTGCGATGGCCTCATTTATTCGGAAGGTGTTACAGCCCCAGAGTCCTGCAGAGGGTATCTGTCACCACTGTCCAGATAAAGTCTAATGAAACACACACATACACATTTCACCCTGATTCACTTTAAAAATCCAGAGTGGAGACTGCTCCAAACCATCAAATTTAAATGGCCCCATCTCAGCTGTTCACTTTCGTTAGTATTCACTGGAAACAATGGATATTGAAATAGAACTGAATGGGTCAGGCATCAGGACCCAAGGCTGCCAGCTAATCCCTTTTCATTCTTACTTCCAGAAAATCCTTTAGGTCAGTGGATGACTACTTGCATGTTCATGTGAGCTTGAGACACATGAGTGGAAGTATTTATTCATGAACAAATGCTTACTGAAGACCTGTTACATGCTATTCACTTTACCTCATACTAAAGATACAGAGAACAAATGAGGAATCCTATCTTCATGAGGACTGCAATCTACTAAATCCATAAGTATTTTCTATACAGCAGATGTTTCTTCTAGTCTTTCAGTCTTGGATATAGACATCAACTTCCTAGGTCTTTTAAGACTTAGAGAAATAGGCAGGGCACTGTCTACCACACTCTAATACATGTTTTGTTTGAACAAATGGGTGGAAATATACAAATCTGTCATAGACCCTCTTTGTTTTTTATATTGGCCATTAGCATGCAAAATTATAATTTGTTATTTCATCATGTTCTTTACCCATGCACTGTGAGTTCCATGATTATAAGAATGCTGTCTGTCCTAGTCACCAATACATCCCATGTTTAGCAGAAAATCTTGTGAAAAGTAAACAATTAATACATTTTGATCACACTAATAAATTAATGCAAGTTTAAATGAAGGCATTTTATTCACATTACATATTATAGGTAGTTTTAAGAATTGGAGAACCAGAAAAACAAAGAATAATAATCACCACTTTTTGAATCCTTACAATGCCCCAGGCTAGCACTTGGAAACATTATATTCCAATAATCCTGGAGGGCAGATTCTGTTTTCAGAGGTTACACATAAAACCAAAATTAAGATCTGAAAATATTTTGAGAAACTTTCTCCGATCATAAAACTACTTCTAAGGAAAGTCAAGATTCAGTCTCAGATCTGCTTAACTTCAAGTTCTTAATGCTTCATCAATATGCTGAATATCCTTGAGCTGCCTAAGATGACCTCCTGTCAAAAGATGCAATTTAAAGTGAAAAAAATCTACAGGGTGTATATTAAGATACTATAATACTCAAATGCAGAATAAAAAGGGCTGTCAGAAAATCATATGTAAATAAATTTTGTAAAACATGAGCTGAATTTGAGTCAGCAATGTTGTCTACTTGCCCAAAAGTCTATAGTAATTAAGTAATTAACTGATTAATAAACTGAGGGCAATGGTAATCCTATTCTATTTTATTAATCTTTTATTGGTACCTTGTAATTACACATCATAGATTCATAGCAATACATTCATATATGGACACAAATCACCCAAAATCTTTTTCTTTTTTTGGTACGGGGGAATGAACCTGAGCCACACTCCCAGTCCTATTTTATATATTTTCCATTTTGAAACAGGGTCTTGCTAAGTTCCTGTGGGTCTCACTGAGCTGCTGATGCTGGCCTAGCTTCCTACTCTTTTTTAAGGTACTTAGAAGAAAGCTGGAGAATCACATCTAGTCCAGATAGCACATTTGTAATACAAAGTTTTCCAAATAAAGCAGGAAATGTCCATCACTGGGAACAACTAAAACCACTTCTAATGGGCAAGAGCTGGCCTGCAAAATGGAAACACTGATACTCTGCTCATTATAGATATATGTATGGGATAAAACAGGGGTTCCAATGCTGAAGGCCCAATAGAATCTGTGGTGGAGCTTTTGGAACTTTCAAAACTATGGATTCCCAATTGCTGGGTGAGGGAGCACACATCTGTAATTCCAGTACTTGGGAGGCTGAGGCCGGAGGATTTCAGGTTAGAAGCCAGTCTCAGCAACTTATCAAGGCTCTCAGCAAATGAGTGAGACCCAATTTCCAAATAAAAAAATAAAACGGGGGTGGGGGGATCACAAGTAGAGTGTCCTTGGTTTCCATCCCCATCACTACAAAACAAAAACAAAAAACAACAGAAAAATACAGATTCCTAAGCTCCAACTGAGGTCACCTAAAAACAGAACATCTATATTCTGAACCCAGGAATCTGCTTATGAGAAGTACCTCCACTCTACTTAACTCAGCTGTGCCAAGGCTAGCCCAGATTGACAGCCATCAGCCACTAATAAAATGTCCATTGCAACTGGTTGGATTTGTGACTCTGAAATCAAATGATGAAGGACAGCCATGTGTCAGAGGTGAGTTGTGGTTGCAGGGGAGGTTTTGGCAGAGAGATCCCCAGAGCAAAGAAGTATGCAGAGTTGCTATCAGGAGAACAACAATAACAGTTTGATTTTACCTTTTCCTTATATAGAGTTCTGGGCAAAATGGCGTACATCCACGCCAGCATGGACCTGTGCAGGTATGTTGTATTTTGCCTAGTCATGCTTATATAACTAAGTCCACATCTGTGACTGTGCGGGGTGAGCAAGATCAGGTCTGCACCACCAGCCTGTTCTTCCTCGGGCCCCCCCACTCCTCCCCCTAGGGGGTGGCAGTGTGCAACTTGACCCAGAAAGCATTGTATTGAGCCCAAAGACTTCAACAGCAATAGAGGGTGCAACAGGTGACGATTAGTCCTCCAGCCACACAGGCGAGGAGAGTGAATACCCATCTCCAGGAGGAGCCCAGTGAGTTCCACCAGATTGTAAGTGGATCCTCCCATAAAGTTTGAATAGCCTGTACAAAACCCAAGCCCATAGCCATATCTACAGCTGTCAGGATGTATCAGAATCCTTGATCTGTAGGAAATGGTCCAATATAGACAACTTGTCATTCCTGTAAAGTTTGAGTACCTCAGGGAACCTGTCCCAGGGTTGTAGGAACCCTACCTCATGGTGGGTAGTGGTCTGCACACCAAGAACACTGCCATACAGCATCTTGTGTTTGAGCGTGGGTAAGAGGCAGTCCCCACTGTTGGGCTATGAGCTCCCTGGTGTGGGCACCTACATGTCCTAGCTTCTTATGTAACTATGATGCTGCCAACAAGGGCCCCAGGGGGAGTTGGAGAGCCTGAACTTGCACTAATACATCTGCAGCGTCATTACCATAAAGGCCTATGCTCTGAAACATGATGTGTAATAGCTCCTTTCTAGAGGCCCTGTTTCCACAGGTCCTCCCACGTATCCTTTTCCCTCCATGGGAAGTGCCCAATCAACCACTCTTGTGCTGACCATTTGGGCAGCCACAGGGTTAGTCCCCGGGAGAATGCCCAGCTGTCTGTACAGACATGAAGTGGCCCAGTCTTTTTCATGGGAACTAACCAGATGGCCCGGAGCTTGGCCCATGGGCTAGAGTGTCCATCACTATCTCATACCAAAAGGTTTCCGTACTGAACTATAAATGACAGGAGCCATTGGTATATGCTGCTTCTGCAGGTATTGGGGATTTCCCTTCCTCATAGGGACTTGAGGCATCTCCCACTTCCATGGGTCCTGAGGGAGCTGTTGCTCAGAAATGTATTGGCCCTAGCAGAGTATGTTGCTGTTTAGACAAAAGGCTACTAGAAAACCGTGCACATTGCTCTAAATACATGCCTCATTTTTTCAGAGTGGGGGTTTGTGCTACCCCTGTCCAGGGGGCACAAGTCCAAGACTGTAACCAGCCTTCAATAGGGTCAATGGTCTGTACCATCACTGACACAGTGCCTGTAAAGAGTTCACAAACTAAGAGGGAAGCCTATATAGCTACTAATTGTTTTTCAATGAGAGTAGTGCGCCTCTGCCCCTTTTCATAGCTGTGACCAAAACTCAATCAGGGTATTCCTGCCACCTTGTTTCTGTCATAACCCCCATCCAAAGGTTGTGTCATTCACTTGGATTGTTAGCAGGAAAGAAAGGGCAGGGTCTGCTATCCACAGAGTTGGTACCTGTGCCACTGCCCTCTTGGTGGCAGTAAATGCAATTTCCATTTCAGGGGTCCAATTCCAAGTTGCTCCCATATGGACAAGAAAGTGTAAGGTGTGTATAAGCATAGTTAAATGGAGTATAAATGTTTACCTAAACCCCAAAAAACCAGATATGTCTCTAACTGTTTGACTGTTTCCAGTCAAGGATAGGCTTATATCTTGTCTTCCACTACTTCGGGTATCACTTTTGTCTTACCTGACCAGACAACTCCCAAGAATTTGACAGAATACCCAGTTCCGTCTTAGTTGACAGCTCACTCCCATTCCTGGGAAGTGGCTTGGAGGATGCATGCAGTTGCTTCTAACCCTGCAAGAGAATCAGAGATTAGCATAATATTATCAATATAATCGAACAACCATACAACCTCAGGCTTTCACCAGGAGGCTAAATCCTGTGCCACTAGACCATGACACCAGGTTGGACTATACAGGTATCCCTGGGGCAATACCAAAAAGGTCCTTTGTTGTCCTTCCCACGTAAAAGCAAATTTATTTTGGCTTTCCAGGGTAATGTCAATGGAGAAAAAGGCACTTGCCAAGTATACAATGTAATAGAACTGTCCCTGTTTATGTGTACATCATTGCATTCATAACCCTCCTGGCTTGGGGGAGTTGTAAGGAAGCATGATGATGATGTCCTATAGTGATGGTCTTTACCATATGTATCCATAGCCCGAATTCTCTGATTGTTGTCTGTACAGTCAATCCCTGCAATACATTCATCCCCAGGATGTACTCAGCTTTGGTTTGGGCAAAGCTGCTGCTAGAGCACCAGAAGTACTTTATTGGACTGGCATTCTGTCTTCTCCTCATAGGCAGTGATGGTGTCTAGTAACTGCCACTGCCACTGCTCAGTCACGTCCAGCAGTTGCTGGGTACATTTATCCTGGGGCAGTTGAAGGGGTGTCCCCATGCTGATTCTTAGCCCCACCTTCCCACAGTCCGTGCTGGCAGCCTCCTGGTCTCCTTAAATCCTCCTGGGGGTCATGGTCCCTTTAAGCTGCCTGGCACAGAGGTGGGGGAGACCTCCTGTACCAGAAGCTGGTTGGATGAGTCACTTCCTCCAGGAAACGGGCCTGGGCAGATGTCTCCAGCATGACCACGCACAGGGCGGAGGGTCACAGTGGCTGCTGGCATGGGGTTGGGTGAGGGGCCAGTGGGCTTCACTTTCTTTGGTCACCTCCTCTCCCACTGTGCCCCACTCCAGAGATGCTGGGGGCCCAGCTGTTGCAGCTCTCGCACTTCTAAAGCCTTTGGGACTTTCTCCGGTTGGAGTTGTACATCGTTCCAATCTTTCGGCAGGGACCATGACATCAGATAGGCTGTTACCAGGAACCATAGGGAGGCCAGGGGCCACATCTCCTCCTCTCTGGGTTGTTTGTCCTGGGCTGCTGCTCCAGCAGGGCACTGGGGGTACTCACTTAATCCTGCTGACTATGCCAAGTGTCAAAGGCCAGTTGTGGTTGTAGGGGAGGTTTTGGAGGTAAGATCCCCAGAGAAAGAAAGCATGCTGAGTCTCCATTAGGAGAAACAGAATATAAGTTTTATTTTGTAGACCTTCTCCTGATATAGTGTTCTGGGCAAAATGGGACACATCCACTCCAGTGTGGACCTGCACAGGTGTGTCGCATTTTGCCCAGTCATGCTTATATAACTAAGCGCGTATCTGCAGCTGTGTGGGATAAGTGGGGTCATGTCCTTACCCTCAACCTGTACTTCCTCTGGGCCCCACTATGGGGCTTGTACTTCCTCTGGGCCCCAATATGCCTGTATGCCCTTGAATATAGGCTTTATTTTACCTTTCTTATTGTGTGCATGTGTTATCCATGAATGTAGCAGTCATGTTTTCTTTCCCCTACGAATGAATTTTTTGTACACATCATCTTGCAATGCAGATTTATGTAGGCATCAGACTCCTGACTTCTATGGACTGGGTGAATCATGCTACCTGTTAGAGTATAAAGGAGCAAACATTAGTAAAACTGATAATACGCCTTGTGGTGGTGACTCAACCAAAGCAAGCACATCTGTCAAAGAGGAGCAGCCTGCCAGCTTTTCACCAGGGGGAATGCAATTGAATAATAATGCACCATACACAAAGCAACTTCAATAATGTTCTCTGCCAAGTGAAATTCCCTACAGTTGGAGACGACATGTGCACATACTGGGCAAATGCACAGTCACATAGTATAAGCAGGCCAAAAACTTTGTACTCAGAATATAATATCTTAAATTCATGGACACATCTCACAAGTGTCAGGCATGGTACTCAGAACTGAGGGTGCAATGTTGAACACAACAGACACAGTCTCTGCACGTTAGGTCCTTCGAGTAGAGTGGTAAAACATAGAGCGCTACTGTTGGGAGTAAGAGATAAAACCAGAGAGGAAGCAAAGGTGAACATGTAAAGTGTTATGGTTTCATATAGAATGTCCCCTAGAAAAGCTCATGTATCGACAATTAAAAAATGTTGAGAGTTGAAATAGTTGAATCATGAGTGTTCTAATCTCATCAGTGGTTAAATCCATTGATGGATTAATAATGTGAATGGATTTATTGGGTGGTAACATAGGCAGGTGGGGCATAGATGGAGGAGGTAGGTAACTGGGGTATGATCCTGCCCACAGGCCCCTCCTCTTTCTCTGCTTCTGGCCTCCATGATGTGAGTGAGAGCCGTGTCCTTCTGCACACCCTGCTACCACCATTTATTCTTCCAAGGCAGTCCTATCTTCTGAAACTTCTGAAACCACAAGCCCCATAAATCTTTCTTCCTCTATGTTATGAGTATCAGGTATGTAGATCACAGTGAAATTACTGACTGAAACATAGTCTTGTAAGATAAGACAACATTAAGGAGTTTGGACTTTAATTTGGGGGTGGAAGGAATGGTAAGTCTTGAAAGATTCCAAACCAAGTAGTGTATTTTATATTTTAGAAAGAGAACTTGGGTTACATTGTAGGGAAAGAAACACAGCCAATATTAGAGGGGAATACCCTCATGAGAAGACTGTGCAGTGTTCTGGGACTATCCTTCCCTAGAAGAGATGACTGTTAATGTTTATATCCAATTCTGAATGCAGTGACTTCAAGCTGGTAGCATAAAATTGGTGTAGTGGGAGTATTTACACCATGGAAATGGGCAAGTCCTATAAGCAGGGTCCTTCAGCCTCAGAGAGCCAGTTGCAAAATTTTGACCTGGACACCTCATTCATGTCAAACCAATATTTTGCATCTATACAAAGTATAAATGAAGATATCAATATAATAGTAAAATTCATGGAAATAGAAAATTCTTGGGGAGAGAACATTAGTGATGAGAATAGCTATTACTCATGATGGCTTTCATTTGCAAAGTACTTTTATATTGGTCTTCTATTAATGTTTTTTCAAAATGAAGATAATAATTATCCTTATTTTAGAAACAATGAAATAAAGCTTAACAGAGCTAATATAATTTTGAGAGAATTGAATGAGACCTTTATGCAAAACACTAAAGAAATGCTGGGCACACAATAAGTGCTCATAAATGTTAGATATCATGGTTTTTATTACTTAAAACAACCATTTTAGTATCAAAATAATCCTGCAATCTAGGTGTGGCAGACAGCATTCATTGGATTTGATGAATGATGAATTTAAGATTTGAAGTAATGAAATAAAGTGACTGAGACCTAATTATAAATGACAGAACAGTGACTTAAAAAGAGAAGTTCTTGACCTGGTGGGGTGGCTCATGCCTATAATCCCAGTACTCAGAAGGCTGAGGCAGGAAGATCGCAGTTTCAAGAGCAGCCTCAGCAACTTAGCCAGACTCTCAGCAACCTAGCAAGACCCTATTTCAAAGTATAAAATAAAAAGATCTGCAGGTGTAGGTTGGAGGTAGAATGCCCCTGGGTTCAATCCACAGTACCACAAAATAAATACATATAAATAAATAAATAAATAAATAAATAAATAAATAAATAAAAAGTAAGTAAATCCTTTTGAATCCTGGTCCAGTGTTATGTCCACAGTTCATGTCAAAGCTTATTCATTTATTTAAAAATGTATCTATCCACCCAGCAAGACATATAGGATATCTACGATATACAGGTGCTACTATGGAGAAGCAGAAACAAACAACAAAATACCTTTGTATTTTGCAAACATTGTAGCATCTTGAAAATGAAAAAAAAATTGCATATAGAATAAATTTTGGGTGCTGTGAAGAATAAATGATCTTTGTGCAAAGTAGAATGAAGAGGGATGGTGTTTAGGTAGGGTGGTCCTCGGAGGATTCTCTGTGGAGATGCCATCTGAACCATTCCAGAGACTCAATGAAGGGACAGAGCATCTTAGGAAGAGTGCATAGCCAGTGCAAAAGCCCTGAGGTGGAAGAAAGTCTAGAATGCTTGAGAAACACAAGATCATAGTAGCTGCAGCAGAGTAAGCCTGGGAGAAGGGAATAGTAGTAGATAAAACCAAAGACATGGAAGCCAAATCACAGAGACTTTCATAGGTGAAGGTATGGTAATCTTCACTGAAATACATGCATTGTAATAAATAAAGATTGCTTAGAGTGGAAGGTAGAAATCTCAACTGATATTCTGTAAACATTTCCTGGTACGCTTATAGGACCTTCCTATCGGAATGCAGAGGTTGGTGGGTCTCTGTGGATTCCTTCAGTCTCTAGGTTTCTAATTTTTATTGAGTTAATATTCTTTCATTAACTCATTCATTTGTTCTTTTATTTTTATGACACTTCCACTATGTGCCAGACATTGTACTACTTCCTGAGAAGAAATAAGTGATCGAGACAATAAAGGCATTGACAATTCCATAGGAAATAAGAGCATGACCACAGAAAAGAAAACACAGAGTGACAAAGAGCTACAAATGCACAAAAATATTCAGAAAATACATGTGTCTGCATATCCTACAATCCACGCTCGTGGGGACCTGTTACAGGCTTGTTGAAAGTCCATTTCTTTGACCAAATGAGGTGACAGAACCTCTGAATGCAGTATACAGCTTTCTTTGCCAAGCCTGGAGAAATTAGCAATAACGACAGGAAAACATTATTTTGTTGTTTTTAACTAAACTCTATAACTGGAATAATATTACCTTTAATGAGACTGGGGAACTTCCTCTGAGGAGTCTAAAGCCCTTTACCGACGCAATTCCATTAATTCTCCTTGTGTCTGGAACTTGGCACCTGAAGCACAATGCATTATGCAAAACCAGAGCGCACTTTGCATAGAGAAAGGATTGTGTTTCAATGTCTCCCCTGTGCTCAACTTCAAAATGCCGGCAGATTTGCCATCAGGGCTGCTCCTATATCGCTCTGCTTGATATTAAAAGCATCGTAAGTGGCATGTCTATTCAAGATTTTAGTCCTATAAAATATACACTTAGAAAGAGAGAGAGAGAGAGAGAGAGAGAGAGAGAGAAAGAGTTTGAGTTTGGCGTACACAGGCGAAACTATACCTCAAATTCAAATTCTTTATTGGATTCAAGGATAGGATTATAGGAGGCATCTAACCCAACAGCATTGTCTATGAAAACCTTCTGTGAAGTTCTTTGAGAATCCTGAGTGTTAAAATGCTAGGTAGATAAATGCAGGAGCAAGTAGATTTTGGTACAAACGCTATGTGCTTAGTTTGATGAGAGGCATTTTGGAAACAGAAAATGAGATCAATACAAGTTCTGTGTTTCAGGATGGAGAAATACCTGCCTTACACACAGCAGCTGATTTACAATGCAAAATTAGAGCCAGTGCTAGTTCTGGAAGTTTAGTCTCTAAGTGCTTCTCAGAGTTCAAAGACAGCAGACATCAATGTCAACTGCAGGGATAAGAAAATCTTTATGATGAGCCATAGATTTGAACTGATCATTGAAGATTAAGAGATGATTCAGAAAGGTGGTTTGTGATATAATTCTAAGAATGGCAATGCTGGAGATGCTGACTATAATGTAGCTGTCCTTAAATCCAGGAGCTTAAAGAGGTTGCTCATGCTCTCCATCGGAAGAGACAGGAATTCTCTAGCATGGGAATTCTGGGCCCATGATTCATCTCATAATTCTAAGTCTTTCCTGAATATTGGTGAAATTGGAATGATACTGTGGGCTTCTTGTCATCTTCCAATGTGAACTCTTTTCTCTACTTTTTCTTTCTGCTCTGGCCCTCACTTCTTCACAGATGCTCTCATCTTTGGCTATCATTTTCATGGTCTCTCTCTCTTTCTCTCCTTTTCCCTACCTCCTTCCTCAATTCTTTCATTTCTCTTCCCCCATGATTTCTTCAGTCCATGCATAAACCTGGCTTTTTTTTTTCCATACTGGGTATTGAACCCAGGGGATTCTACCTCTGAGCTACACCCTCAGTCCTATTTATTGATTGACTGATTGATTGATTGATTTTTGTTTGGAAAAAGTCTCCCAAGGTTGCTGAGAGTCTCCCTACATTGCTAAGGCTGACCTCGAACATGCAATCTTCCTGTCTCAGCCTCCCAAATACTGGATAAACCTGGCATTCAATGCTTCACTGTCCAAACTGGGGTAGCTTCCTTTTGTTTCCTGAAAGTTTCAGGATAATGGATAGGGGCAAAACCCAAGAAAGTATTTAAAACTGGTCATCAGACATCACTATATCTAGAAAGAATGAACAGTCTATTTCCCCATCTTCTCCCCCAGGAATCTCCTATTGGTCTCTGGCTCTGTCATCCCCTCCCTAGCCTGTCGCCTGTCCTCACCACACTACCAGGAGTCAGGTTACCCAGGGTTGTAACTCAGGACCTTCACCTTCTCCGTGCGAGGCCTTGAGCAAGTTTTCTCACATGGAAAATGAAGAAAATAGTACCAACCACAAGGAGTCTTGTTAAGGATGGGAGTTCATATAGGTAAAACACTGAGTGACCACAACATCTTCAAAAAGTCTCATAAGACTATTAGCTCTGAACATGTTATCCTTCTCTGCTCCCTCCTGTCAGGTGATACCAGTCCTTCTCTTCCACAGTCTTTCATAGGGTCCATTTGGGAGTCTTCAGAAAGGAAGCTTATCCCTACAAGAAACACAGCTACCTCCCTGAGTGTTTTTCTTCCCACTAGTTGCATATAGTCACATAAGCCTAGAAAATCAGAGATCTGGAATAGTCTTTATGACACCAGAGATAGGAACCTCTGATCCCGTGTCAACAGAAATGAAATGGAGCCAGACAAGGTGGTGCCTGCCTGTAGTCCCAGTACTTGGGAGGCTGAAACTGTAGACTAGCAGGTTCACAGCCAGTCTCAGCAACTTAGGGAGACCTCAGCAACTTAGAGAGACCCTGTTTCAAAATAAAAAGGGCTGTGAATGTAGCTTGAAGGTAGAATGCCCTTGGGTTCAATCCCTAGTACAGAAAGAAAGAAAGAAAGAAAGAAAGAAAGAAAGAAAGAAAGGAAGGAAGGAAGGAAGGAAGGAAGGAAGGAAGGAAGGAAGGAAGGAAATGGAATCAAGCCAGTCAGGAAGCCAGGAATAGAAACTCACATGCAAAGCTTTGATTGGGGGTTTACATCAAAGAGCGGGAGAACAGCACTAATAGATCAGGCTGATTCCAGAACAAGGAAGAGCGCTTTTACCAGCTTGCTGGGGTGGGCTATAGTCTGGTTGACCATTGATTGAGTTCTGGTTTTGCCTGGTGGCTCCAGAGAAGTCCTTATTATGTGTGAAGGCAGTCTTCATTTGTTTCACAAGATTTTTAACTGTTTAGACCTGTGATCCTAGCAGACGGAGGGAGGACTTGGTTCCAATGTAATGATTGCTCCTGCTTAGGGGGCATTCTTCTCTTGGAGTAATCTGCCTGCAAGGCTCCACTGTTTCTGGAAGGTGTAGGACAATGTACAAACACTTCCAGATGCTACTTGAGGGGTCCGGAGTAGGACAGCAGTTGGTGATCTGTTGGAAACATCTCATCTTATCTTGGTGTCTTCAGCTTTGAAAGGGACATTTTTCCAGTTTCAGACGAACACTATTCAAGCAGGGCATAGTGGTGCACGCCTGTAATCTCTGTATACTTGGGAGGCTGAGACAGAAGGATTTCAGGTTTGAGGCCAGCCTTAACAAATTTGCAAGACCCGAAGCAATTTAGCAAAACCCTGTTTCAAAATTTTTAAAAAGTGGGGGGGATGGGAATGTAGCTCAGAGGTAGAATGTCTCTATGTTTCATCCCTAGTACAAAAAACAAAAAAAAAATGGAGAGAGAGATCCATGGAGGTCAGCTGCCTCATTTTACAGATGAAGAAACCGAAGTCCATAAAGATGAGTGTCATTTCTCAAGGTCACCTATGTAATAGCACAGACAGAACTGAAGCTCAGATTATGTGCCCCTTCCCCCAGATGTATATCTCATTCAGATGTGTCTTTGATTTCATCTTTTTCAGGATGAAAATATTCAGTTCTACTTGTTCGTGAACCAAAGCAAGCTGTATTCATAGCACCACTGTTCAAATTCATGAATTATTATTTTTAGCATTTTTGAAGGCCACCAACTAAGATTGCCATAATGTTTCCCTTAATTTGACAAAATTTAGACAGATCTCTTCTTGACTATAGGCCCCTGATCTCACTTTACTTTTGACATTTAACGTAGAAAACTTGTAATTGTATATTAGTTCTCTGTCCCTTTGAGATGTACATTCCTTCCAGCCTCTTGCCTTTTCAGGACCCAGCAATGTCTTCTTTAAGGACCTGGAGACATGTGATGATCAAGGACCATAGCATCTTGATCTCCAGGTTTGTGTGGGAGGTGCCTGACTCCAGTAAGGGACAATAGCAAACACAGATGGCCCCACCTTGACTGACCACCTCACTGATGTCCTCCAGTAATTTCTCACTAGCTCACTCCAATGCTAAACATGGCCCTGTTTTTGTTGTTGTTGTTGTTTCAGTAGAGCTCAGCTCAGGCTTCTGAAGAAAATTGATCGCTCTTATTATGGTAGCTTGAATAAAATCCATATTGCCATTTTTAGCAAGCAAGTGTCCCACACAGTCTGACCCCACACAGTCCAGGACAAAGGGTGGTTCCATCCCAATGTCCCCTTGCATTTGGGAAGGTACATGCAAGTCAAGTGGAAGCAGCCCAAATATCGCCAATTCATTTGCATTTTAATTGCCCAAATGGCATTTGGTAAGAGCTATTTGATGTCCAAAGAGACTTTAGAGGCTTTTAAACTTCAAAACAGAAGGTCAGAATTGATCAGCAGGAAAAGAAACTCCATGCTAAGTAGCAGGGTTGAGCTCCAAGCTTCCAACCTGGGGAGCTGGGTTCTGCTTGAAGCCAGTGTATGTGTGTGTGTGTGTGTGTGTGTGTGTGTGTGTGTGTGTGTGGTGGAGGAATCCTGATTGTTCAATTCAGGGATGGGTGCCAGTGTCTTGGGGCTTTTACTTTCTAGAATGTCATGATGCAGTTTTCTGTTCCTTTCCATGAACTCCTAGGAAAAGAACAAGAAACAGAGGATCATCATGGATCTTGAACTTCCTCTTTCCTATTGCACACACACATATTTCAAACATAACTTAATACCTCATTAATATGTTCAATTGTTATGTTTTATGTGTCAGTGAAAAGTAAATTTAATTAATAAGAAAAAACTTTTTGGAAGAAAATTACGCATCTTAACCTGTTTGTCATTATCAACCTCAAACACATCATGCATTCGTTGTAAAAAAACATGAATTAGTAGTTCATTTTTTGGTAAAATATGAATAGTAAATATTCTTATCTCATAAGGTTGACATGCAGAATAATAATAATATGAGGATAATCATGACAAAGATGTGGTTGTGGTAGTGATTACCTGAGCACTTTATATATGCCAGGCACTTGCTTTCATTTTTGAAGATGGGGGTCCGAAGAGTTCCCATTTTGTTTATAACAACCCTCACAAGTATGTTTTATTATTACCATTTACAAAGAGCAATACTGAGAAACACAAATGTAATGTAACTTGCAACTTGTCAAAGTTCACACAACCAGCAATAACAGGACCATGATACACACAAGCACATCAGCTACCAAGAGTTAAGATTTTATGTAAAACTTTTGTTAGCGATTTTGTTTAGGAGACATCCAAGAGATGGTGATATCATTGCTGTGTTTGTCATCTTTTCATCTCCCTGACCAAAATACTTGACATGAATAACTTGGAGAGGAAAGGTCTAGTTTAACCTTATGGTTTCAGAGGATCCAGTCCATGGTCAGCCAGCCCCAATGCTCTGGGCCAGCAGTGAGGCAGAAAATTTGGGGGGAAAGTCGTGGCAGAGGAAAATTGCTCAGCTCATGGCAGCCGGGAAGCAGAGAAATAGGAAGAGGCTGGAGAGAAGACAAACCCTTATAGGACACATCCCCCAGTGACCTACTTCCTCCAGCTGGATCCCAGACATAATTGGATTAATCTACTGATGAGGTCAGTTCAATCACTTCCCAATAGCTCCACCTCTGAACACATGAGTCTTTGGGGGACAGTCTAGATCCAAACCATAATAATTATAATTAAAAAAATAAATTTTGAATAAGCCCTTATCAGTACTAACATTCCACACCAAGCCCTGTCTTCGACCTCTCAGGGTCATGTTAATTTTCCTGCTCCTGTTCTCTATATAACTACTCCACCCAAACTCTAGATCTTGATTAGACTTTTCTATTGTCACAAGTTTGACCCCAGCCATCCAGCTTATGACTCCAGAGAGCCCTGCCTTGTCTACTGAGCAAATTATGCATAATAATAAGAAAAATAATAATGAGAGTGAGAAATCGGCAAAAGCCAGAGGAAATAGGAAATGAATAAAATGTTCGCCCTTGGTGCTTGACACAGAAGATGCTACAGGCAGAAGAAATGACCTGGACGGGAGCTTGGGAACAGAAAAGAGCAAAATATAACAGAGGCATAGCAATGCTGTTCTGATGGGGCACAAATGTAAGCAACTGTGGTGATAGTGGCGAAAGTGCATGAAGTAGACCCCAAGAGACAAGCATGGCAGAATTCTTTGTATACCAGGCTAAAGAGGGTGGAAAGATTCAAGCACTGTTCTTCCGAACATGACATTATCTATATGACTATATGTAAAATACTCAGGCTCTACTCTCACCTGCGTGTCATTGAAATTCCCTAATTTCTGCAGTCTGTAGTGAATTTATTTGCCACCTGCCCAGTCCTGTGCATTTACAGTTCATCTATCTTTCTTTATAGAATAAAAGTTGCTAAAATGAGTCTTAGAAATCATCTAGTTCAATTTCTTCATGCTATTTGTAAGCACAATCTGATTTAAAGATGAAAAGTGAAGAAGTTTTACCAATGTCAAACCGCTGACTAGTGATTACACCAAGACTACAAACAGGGTTAGGCTCTTTTTGGAAAGGGGATCAATGACCCTCTTGAAATCATGTGCATTGTGTTATAGGAATGTGCCTTATTTTTCTCAATGAAATCATGAATCAAAAATTTTAAGAACTATTATTACAGGGTTTTTCCAAGATGTACTCGAGAGGTGCAAGTAAATTGCATTTTGACACCATTGTTTTGACTCATTTAAAAAGCCATAATGGGAGCAGACATCTGAGAAACAAACAAACTAATACAAAATAAATAACTCTCCAAATTCCCGCAGTCCTCTGAGTGGAAAGGATTTATTTCCTAGAAATAATGCAGTGATACTAGAAATAACATAGACAAAAATAAGAAGGGCTGTTGCTGATGCTGCAGTTAATTGCAAATGATCCCATATCTCCTCCTCTGACTGCTTAAGCACCTGGACCATCTGGTATCAGACCCACCACAAATTCACCAATTTATGACACCACTCCTGATTTCAGTATCACAGGAAACTAAGGCTTTACCTGGGTTATGTCCCTTCTATAGAGGAGTCAACAATCCCACAAAAGATAAAGACAACTTGGAAAGACCAATGGTCCTAACACTGACTGTGCAAAACTAACTCAGAGGGAGAAAAATAATCTCTTTTACACATGGTGGCATTTTAAAAAGTATTGGGATGGGGAAAGTATTTTCTGGGACTAAGTGAGAGAGAAGATATAATAATAATAACTATTGTTCATTATTAATATAATTATTACATATATGCAAGCAAATGCCCTAAGGATATATAAAGGGATGAAGTAAGAAATGGGGGATTTACATATGAAAATGCAACGATGAGAATCATGATATAGGAAGATGAGCTTGAGGGGCCAACTTATGTATTTATTTGTATTATTTCATTCCTTTATTCAAGAAAATAAAATTCCAGAATTATTATCTTGTGTCATATGAATCCAGTGCATATGTTATCCTATGCATAATCCTGAATTAGCAAAGGGCAAGTATGCCTTGATTCCAGAATTTGGAGAATGAAAGGTCTTAGAATTACTTAGTAATGGGTAAAGACATTATTATACATTTTTCCTTTTTTTGGGGGGGTGTGGTACTGGGGGTTGAGCCCAGGGGCATTCTACCTCTAAGCTACACTCCCAGCCTTATTTTATTTTTATTTTTAAAGAGTCTTGCAAGGTTGATGAGAATCTTACTACTTGCTGAGGCTGTTCTCTTACCATCTGTTGAAAATTAGGTTAGCTGAACAGGTCAAAGTCTATTTTTTCAAATATGGGCAACATTAGTAAAAATGCTTGGCTGTTCCAAGAAAGATACCCCAGAATAAAATGTTCTCAAGAACATGGAAGTTGATTTGTGTCCTCTGTAACATCAAGTGAGCATTTCTTGCTGCTTGTGGTCCTGTTCCATGAAGTCATACAAGGACCCAGCCTCCTAGCACCTTCTTGCTCCTTCTTCATTGTTGTCCTGGCCTACATGCTTTGGAGCTGGTCACAGGCTCACCTGTGCCCCCACTGGCAAGACAGGAAAGACATGCAATCCAGATCACCTGTTCTCACTTAACCGCAGTGAGGTGGAAGTCACACACATAACTTCTACCCACGTCCAGGTGTAGGTAGCTTAGTTTCCATGGTCAAACCCAGAGCTGCAAGGCCTTACAACATAGAGTTTATGGCTGGGTGGCCAGGGGCCCTACTTCAACTCCATTTATTTGTTGGACCCAGGGGCATTCTACCTCTGAGCTACATCTCCAGTCCTTTTTATTTTTTTTATTTTGAAACAGTCTTTTTTTTTTTTTTTTGTGGTACCGGGGATTGAACCCAGGAGCATTCTACCCCGACCGTATTTTTTACCCTTTATTTTGAAACCAGGTCTCACGAAGTTGCAGAGGGCCTCAATAAGTAGCTGAGGCTGGCCACGAACCCGGATCCTCTGGTCTCAACCTCCCAAGTACTGGGATTACAAGCGTGCACCACCATGCCAGGCCCTGAAACAGTCTTAACTAAGTTGCTCAGCATCTCACCAATTTGCTGAGGCTGGTATTGAATCTATGATCCTCCTGTCTCATCCTCCCAAGTACAGGAATTACAGGCCTACACCAACGCACCTGGCAGAATTCCATTACTTTTTTGTTTCAATTTATATCCATTTATTGGTGCATTGTAATTGTACATTTGATAGGTGTCAGGTTAGAAGAATCATACATGCACACATTGCCCAGTTAGCCCTCCCTCAAATCCCACCCCGTTCCCTCTCTTTAGTGCTTTGCACAGTGATTGAGTCTTATAAGTTTGGATATATACATCATGCGCTTTAGTGTGTTTCCCTCCACCCCCCTCCCAACTCCCTCAGTTAGGTCATCTTCTTTGTTCATCTAAAGTTTTCTTCTTCTTTGGAGTTCCTTCTAAATCTCCTTCTATCTAGCTTCCACATATTAAGGCGAACATCCAACTTTTCACTCTTTGTGCCTGACTAATCTCACTTAGCATAATGTTCTCTAATTCTTTCCATTTCCCTACAAATGATGTAATTTTGTTCTTCTTTATGGCTGCATAAAATTCTATTGTGTACATATCCCATAGTTTTGTATTCCATTCATCTGTTGATGAACACCTTGGCTGGTTCCAAAGTTTGGCAATTGTGAATTGTGCAGCTATAAACATAGACATACATGCATTAGTCTGGTAGTTTGGTTTCTGATCTTTTGGGTAGATGCCTAGAAGTGGTATTGCTGGGTCATACGGTAGGTTCATTCCCATTCTTCTGAGGATCCTCCACACTGTTTTCCAAAGTGGTTGCACTAATTTGCAATCCCACTAGCAGTGTATTAGAGTTTCTACCTCTCCACATCCTCACCAGCATTTGTTGTTGTTTGTGTTTTTAATGTTTGCCATTCTTATTGGGGTTAGGTTATATCTCAGGGTAGT